>CAXKVY010001757.1:0-55000 GCA_964058915.1 Tetropium fuscum
TTTCTATTGTTTGTTATATATATATATATATATGAATATATATATATATATATATATATATATATATATATATATATATATATATATATATATATATATATATATATATATATATATATATATATATATATATATATATATATATATATATATATATATATATATATATATATATATATATATATATATATATATATATATATATATATATATGAATATATATGAATATATTTGTTATTATATGAACCACTATACACACCACCGAAACGAACCACTTAGAAGTTGTGTACAACTACTAAGTGGTTCGTTTCGGTGTGTATAGTGGTTCATTTCCGTATGTATGTCCAGATATAGCACTGGTAAGTATATCTTTCCTCTTATTCGTCTATTTGCTTATTTCTCTATGTAATGAAATGCTACAAACCCAATATTACTTTTCACAAAACAAAACAAATATGAATAGCAAAGAATTTCAAAGCTAATATATATATATATATATATATATATATATATATATATATATATATATATATATATATATATATATATAATATATATATATATATATATATATATATATATATATATATATATATATATATATATATATATATATATATATATATATATATATATATATATATATATATATAATAACATATATATATATATATATATATATATATATATATATATATATATATATATATATATATATATATATATATATATATATATATATATATATATATATATATATATATATATATAAGCTTTGAAATTCTTTGCTATTCATATTTGTTTTGTGAAAAGTAATCTTGGGTTTGTAGCATTTCATTACATAGAGAAATAAGCAAATAGACGAATAAGAGGAAAGATATACTTACCAGTGCTATATCTGGACATACATACGGAAATGAACCACTTGAATGAATACACTTAGAAGTTGTACAACTTCTAAGTGGTTCGTTTCGGTGTGTATAGTGGTTCATTCTCTTATTCGTCTATTTGCTTATTTCTCTATGTAATGAAATGCTACAAACCCAAGATTACTTTTCACAAAACAAATATGAGTAGCAAAGAATTTCAAAGCTAATATATATATATATATATATATATATATATATATATATATATATATATATATATATATATATATATATATATATATATATATATATATATATATATATATATATATATATATATATATATATATATATATATATATATATATATATATATATATATATATATATATATATATATATATATATATTATATAATATTATAAATACCCTTTTATTCAAAATAATATCTTTCGCCTTTGTCCCATCGCAACTAATTAGCGACAAAAGAAACTACGTACGGTAAGATACGATATTAATGTTTTTATAAATTTTGTAACCATTGATGCCTTACTAAGTTGATATAAACTTAGCAGGGCAACTTTTTATTTAAAAAAATTGCATCGACGTTATTCTATGACGTTATTCTATCGCAACTAATTAGCGACAAAAAAATACGTAGTTTAAGGAAACCCATAATTTTTTTATAAATTTTCAAACAGTGTTGACTTGCTAAGTTGATATAAACTTAGCAGGAGAACTTGTTATTTAAAAAAAATGAGGTAATGCTGATGAGGTAGTGTGCCACGGAGCCATGGCACCACCTTATTTATTCTTAAAAATACTTAAATATTAACTGTATCTATTACTGTATCTATTACTTAAATATTAACTGTATCTATATATTTAAACATATTTTCTATCTAGTGCATTTCTCCCCATTCTTCAAGAGTTTATAGAAAGTCTGGCAATAGCGCACTGCTCCGTCGACGCGACGCACGCTCTAAAAAATAGGTACTTAAAAATTGGAAATCCGTTAGCCGCGGGAGCCGTTGCCGGTTTCTTATTTAATCTGCGCACGCACGTTCGTTGTGCTATTTATGGACTGGCACAGATGAAAAGATGCCGGACTCAGTTTCTTGGCATCGTCGGTTTTTGTTGTATCGCGCTTCCCTGTTAGTCAGACATCACGTGTAGTGTGTTTTTCTAGGACAATTTTTATTTTTGATTGAACAGATTTTTTTTTGTTGTAGTTTAACTTTTATTGGATATTGGTTTAGTGTGTCTGTGTGTGATAAATAGTAAACTTATATTTGTGTTTAGTTTTTAGTAGGTATTTAATAAATTAATAATGAATAAGATCGTCGATTTAAAAACTTTTAGTAATTTTTCACTGGAAGAAAAACTTAAAGTAAAAAGTTAGGACGACCATCGCCTGATTTAAATATTATAAAACAAAGTGGCAGAGGACAAAAATCTCGATCCCGTAAATTTAATAAAACTATCTACCGTAAAAATAATTAATTGTGTGGATGTGAAGAGACTAATAAACTGTTTTGTTTTGTATGTGTCTTGTTTGGAGGTGGCGGACTTTAAAACTATCGTTAAAAACTTTCATCGCTTGTGTTAGGTAATTAAATTAATTTTATAACTTTTTTTTTAAATTGACATAAAGACATTGAGTAGTTTTAGGAGTTCTCTATAGAATTATATCTCAGGAGGTTAGAAGTAAATTACAACTACTACTGTGGGTAAGTAATCTTTATATTGATTAATTATTTTGTACCTTATGACCATTTCTTGAAAATTATCTCTTATAAAAATAAATGTGTGTGTTGAAAATCAAAACAATAATGCACCCTTAAAGCCGGTGGCCATGGTAATCATAAACTCAAATAATTATTCTTGTGGAAGTCTGTATTTTTGTTCAAATGGATATTTTATTGAAATTCTGAAGTTCCAGGAAAACGCGTGACCTTGAAATTTTTAAAAAATTTCGCACTTATGTGTCTGCCAGTTTTGGCACTACCTGTTTAATTTGGCACGAGCCGCCACTGATCGTAACTAATAAGCGCCTAAAAAATAGGTGATTTTAGACGGTCTATCAATATTAAATTATAATTATAATATTTTATTCTAGTTGCCCTGCTAACTTTCCATCAAGTTAGTGGGGCACCCTTGCAAAAAAACAACAATAGCGACAAATTGCGACAAATATTTTTAATATTTTAAAGTTATCTTGAAAGTTTTGTCTATCGTCGTCATTCATGGTTCCAAATAACCATTTATTTACTGTACCTACAACATTAATAAGACCGCGCTTAACTCTTTTCTGAGGCGATAGGTTATTAATATTAAGCTTTGTTTGCGCCTGTAGCAATATATATTCAGCTTGAGATATAGATATTGTTTTTCTATCTGTGTGTATTCTTATATTATTATTATTCACATATGATTCTAATTTACTTCATTCTTTTCCAATTGGTTCTAAGACGTGAATAAATTTATGTTTCGCAACTATTATCTTTGTTAGACCTAAGTTTATAGAGAGGATTGGATGTTTTAGGTTTTCTATTTTTATGTATTCTGTCGCTGAGAGACTGAATACGAATATCAAGAGGAGTATCGTCTTCATTGTCGCTCTGTAACCAAGGGCTATCATTAGTAGATTTTCTACTAAGTTTTATTATATTTTTGTGGTAAGTGCCTTTATTAGTTTTCACTAATAACTTATTTAAGTCTTTAACGACTTTGGCTTCTTTAAACTTGTTTCTAGTTTTATGTCTGACATGGGGTTCCTTGATACGATTTCGTTTCTTTTAAAGGCCGAGGGTCTTTAGTTCTATGAGCTTGAATATATTCTGTAGTGATATTTTGTTTAGTAAGTTCAAAAGGGGTTGGTTTACTTATGTGTCCAAATATTATGTCAAAAGGGGTATGTTTGGTTACGCTGTGAATCGAATTATTATAGCAGGATACTGCCATGGGCATTAAGTTTCCAATTGTCTTATTTTGGTCATTCTTTAAGCATCGGATTGAATCTAGTACTGTAGAATGGAAGCGTTGTACTGGAGAATTTAAATTTCTTGGTGTCGTTATATTGTAAATCGATGTTATGTAGTTTACAAAATTCTTTAATAATGATGTTAGCGAATTATTTTCCTTAATCAGCAGTTATTTGCTTCGAATGCCGAAGTGGGATATAAATGTGAGTATAGTTATACCATTTTTGTTGGAAAATTTGTATTCTGATTTTTGTTGAAATGTTTGGTTAGGTTTCCATACATTTTGGGGTTTATTTACTGGTTTTCCGAATACTTGACTATTTGTAGGGAATCTATGCTGATAATTTGGTTTTTGTTGTATATTAACTGGGCCTTGTGGGAATGGTTGTTTATATTGGTTATATTTATTATATTGAAGCTTTGTACTAGGTGTTGTTGGAAACTATTATTTTGTTGAAAATTATTATTTAGTTGAAAATTATTATATAGTGGATTTTTATAATGGGGTAGTAAATGAATTTTGGCATTGGTTAAATTGCTCTTCCTGATTTATAAAACTTTTTGCACATTCTAGATCTTTTGGTTTTGCTAATCATTTGTTGATAATCATATGTTGATAATTACTAGGTTAAATTTCTAGCATACGTATCTAGGGCTAGTTTGGAATATACTGTATAGTTGACGATTTAGTGACTTAGATTTAATGACTATCTAGTAATGACGATTTCATTGTTTCGTCATGTTCTGATTGTTTCAATTTTGATAATAATAGACTTGAATTCTGAAACTCTCTGTCCAAATGACTGCACACTTTCTTTGTTTTTATTTATCGTTACATGTAATAAATCTTGTTGAAGACAAGCTAAATATCTAGTATCGCCAAAAGTGGATAATAAAACACTACTAACTTTTTGCCAATCGTCTAGATCGAATCTAGAACTAATTCTCATTAGTGCTTATCCCTGTAATTTTAAACAAATGGACCTAAATAAATAGCTATTTAAAGCGATGGCTTGAGGAGTATTGTTAGGATCTGTGAAGGTATTTATCAATGCAATGCATCCTGATATATAGTTATTTATTGCAAATGTATTACCGTCGAAGATTCTGATGGAATCTACGTACATTTTTACTAGTTGATAATTCATTTTTATTGGTTGCAAATTTAAACGAGCTGGTCTTATAATAGGGTTTAAGTTATTTGAGGTTTCGGAATCACTCTCTAAATTAGTTTCGTTGTTCATCAACTCTTCTGTTTTAATTTTTTTTTTCAGCAACAACCAGTTGTCTTGCCCACAGCCTACCTAAAAGGTATATGACTGTATAGTCGACTGGGAACACTTTTGAAATTGGTTTCTTAAAACTAGCTTTCACTTATACCTTTGTCGTCTTGGAAAGGATGTACTGCAATATTACGGGGGTCCTCGTGATGGAGATTGAACAATACTTAATACTTACTTGCTTTGGCGTGTACGGGCTTCTTCTGAAATACTGTGTTGTTACTTTCTTTAACAGGAAGAATTGAAATTCACCTGGTTCCTTAACAAAGAGTCTACCAGTTGCTGATCCTACCTGACTGCGCCAATTAAGTGTCTGCACAGAAGAACTGCCAAAAATAACTTCACACAAGAACGAACTTTATTTGGTACAGCAAGACGTATATAAATGTACTGTTTTCGATGGTCAGCGCAGCTGGCCTTTTATATGAAATAAATTCCAGCATGCATTTGCTGCGTCGGTATTTTTGTGCACTTATGGGAGCACTTGACTAAACATCAAGGGAATTATATGTTTTTTGGGAGGTGCTGAACACGAATTTGAAGTTTGCTGCCTTGTAGCAATACCGGCCTAGGTCGAAAAACGCAAAAAAAACCTTTATCAGGTTTCCGCTCATATGTTGCAGACAACGCATCGTGCGAAAAGTATCAATGTATTCAAAGTTGAAGAGCATTCTGCGTCTAATGACCTCTCTAACTTCCAAATTAGACCGAGTTATAAGGTCTCCATCATCAGTCGAAAAAAGGCAATTTTTACCAACTTTTGAAAACTGCAATAACCTCACTTCGATGAGCAACGAGCTCGATGAGCAAGAAGACCACCCTCCGTTTGCTGCACCACTGTCAGAGGTAGGTGAAACTTCAAAAGATAATTTATGCGCTATTTTACAACATAATAACTGGATTGCATTGCATTGGAGTTACAGAACAACTACCACAGCCTGCCACTGAAGGTTCGTCCTGGTCCATCATCGTCCATTGAACATCCATCCTAGGACTGGACCTTCCACAGTCCCGGCCAAACGAAGGAGAGTAAAATAAAATGAACATTAGTATCTGGTATTTTCTGTACATCGCATCTTCATACTACAACTTACTGGCTCTTTCTTCCAGTTGACTATATGATCTACCAATGATTTTTCCTCCAATATATATTAAAAATTTACTACTTTTATCTTGTAAATCTAAATGTAATAAAAGACTAAATATTTTTTTTGTAAATGGAAAACTTATTACTTCTTATTACATCTACAAAATACTTAAGCATAAATTCTCGTCATACTTGAAAAAAGGAGTGGGAACGAATTTAGGGTTGTGAAGGTGGGTTTGAGAGAGGGGTTCATATTGACAGCGCAGTTGTTATTGTTGTTGTTATTGAACCCCTTTATATTAGTCTAATAAGCGTTTAGAGGGAAAAGTGAGAGGTGATCAGTAAATGCGTATATATATTGATCCAAATTACGGTGCCCACTAATCGGAAAATTTTATTCTACGAGTTTTTCACGTAGAGTGGCTATTTTTAAATCACAGATGTACGTCTGAAAGTGAGTTTATTGCAGTTTTCACAAAAGTTGGTAAACATTGTCCTTGGCCTTTATAAATCATGGCGACCTTATAAATCAGTCTAAATTGTAAGTTATAATAGTCATTCGACGCAGAATTTAATGCTCTTCAACATTGAATACAGTGATATTTTGTACCGTATAATGCGTCGCGTCGTTTGCAACATATAAGCGGAAAACCTGAAAATTTCCTGAACACGTTTTTTGACCTGAAACGGTACTGCTACGAGGCATGAAACTTCAGATGTTACAGGCACTTTTGAAGACCATTTGATCATGCTATGTCTCAGAATGAAAATTAAATATTGCTGTTATAGAGTTGGGTGGTCATTATTTTCTACCAGAATGTCTTATACATTTTATTCACATTTATATACACTGGAGATATATTAAAATATGTGATATGTGAAAACTTCAATCTCACTTGATTCCATCGTACACGTTCCTTCCGAATATCGGGTTGGTCGATGCGACTTTCAAAAATAAGATGAAAAAAAATTAGGGACTAACAGGGAATATCAGAATAGCACTCATAAATAAAAAAGTTCCATATTTAGTAACATATAGGAGCTCTCCAAATTTTCTTGAAATTATACAAAATTACACACCATTTTCTTTGACATACACTTTTACACACAAGAATCAAAATTACACGTATAGCGATATGTGTGGTGCGAAAGATGTTATATAACGGATATAAATGCATTTTTCAGTTATAGTCCAGGTCGTATCTCCAAAACGGTTTGGCGTACGGAAAAAATGCATAGGACCGTTGAGATAGAAAATTTACAGATGTACAATTTTTATAATAAGTGTTGTTCCCGTTTGGGCCACAGAAATCGAGTTAATTGGGAATCCGCGGTTTCCGCGACTTTCCGACACGGTTTTCAGGAATTCGTCCAGGTGTATCATGGCGTAACTACCAGGTGTTATTCAAGATGTCCATATAAACACAATAAAAACACATTTCGTATGGCACTATTAGCACAGAGGCCAATTTTAGAGCCAAAAAGACAGGATTTTAAAATATATACAATTAGTTATTTTTGGGCTGTTGGGCTGTTCCTCGATGTCAAATGAGGAGTATCACGATCCAAATACACACTTGACAGAAAAATTATAATTTCTACCGTATATAAAACGCTACTATGGCATTGCTTCGCGTTGTCGTTATACATTATATCTATATCTACTATACGTTATAGCACTATCATTATTTTGTTATAACCGGAACCTCCACCATTTATTTAATATTAGTAATTCATACTTCATGATTGTAACATTACAATCATGCGGTGCTGCGGCGGCAGCCTCCCTCCCAGACACGTTTATGATAAAAAACAATATAAAGAAGCTGAGATTTTGTTAGTACGCTTATTATGATATAAATTAACGGAAAAAGTAGTCAGCTGATTTTATGGTGGGGGGTTGTACGTCAGATTCCCGCCCAAACCTGCGAAAAATATGCGCTGAGTATAGCTTCATATACTATGAAAGTTGAAATTTGTCGAAGTGATAGTTGAAATTAACAGTTTCACGAAAAAAATAGTCCGCTTAGTTTTTGGAAAAGTGCTCAGCTGACGATTGAAAGATATGGCACATAGTTATGCGCGCGGGCGCGTGGCATCTTTCACTGCATCAGCTGAGCACTTTTCCACTGCGAAATGCTCAGCGGACTATTTTTTTCGTGTAACTGTTACGGATAACTAGGTATTAGTTTACGAAGTTTCATCTTTCTTAGTATCCAATATGTACCAATATTTATTAATAAAATAGAGTGTATATACTCGCGGGCGCATTGCGCCTCTCTCACGGCATCGGTTGCTTACCTCTGACGCTCTATTATACCTTAAAATATGTATACATGACAAAATATAAATTTAATATTAAACATTTACACGTATAGAAGTAAATATTATAAATGTAAGAAGTAAATTATTATAAATACAGAACTCGGCAGAATAGGTTGCTAGTTTCATTGAACTAAGTAACGCACCTAACAGAGAGTTGGAGAGCACGTTTACATCAATTGAAGAATGTTTGTCGACTTTACGGTTAAAAAAATTATAATGTAAACGAAGCAAGAGCTGCTATGTTTTTAAAAACGTACAAGGTATTTGAAAACGAAGACATATTTCGTCTGCCAGTAAAAATATTGACGGGTCAGCTCTACCGCCTTGCAAAATTGAACTTCACCAACATTTGCTTCGGACGACGTACATCGCTAATATATGAGCCCCTGCACTTCCAACTGCATTGCATCCGAATACCTAATGATTACAGTTGGAAAAAAGAGGACAACATTTTTTTATTGAAATGGTTAGTCGGTGAACCCTACCCTCTTCTTTTGGGGATATTACCATCGAGCAAGAGCAAGGAAGCACAGCAGGTCAGAATTATACTTCTCTCTACTAATATTTCTTTATCCAAGTGTATTTTTTCAAAAAAACAATTTTAAAAAAATGCATTAGAACTTGCATGATTTTATAAAAAATATTCTAATTCATTTCAAAATTTTGCTCTCGCATTATTATACTATTATATATGTATCAAAATTTTAAAACTTATGCGCACTGTTTTATTAATAAATAATATTGATACATATCAGATTTTCTAAGAGAGTTTAAACTTGGTAAACTAATAGTCATCTGTAATAGTTACATGAAAATCTAATCAGCTGAGCTTTTCGCAGTTGAAACGAAAAATTACGCGGGCTATTTTTTTCGTAAAATTTTTAATGTCAACTATCACTTCGCCAAATATCAACTAAGTATTAGTTTACTTAGCGCATATTTTTCGCATGTTTGGGCGGGAAACTAACGTACAACCCCCTACTATAAAATCAGCGGATCACTTTTTCCCGTTAGCTTACATCTTAATAAAAGTAACAACAAAGTATCAACTTTCTTGATATTGTTTTTTTTTTCATCATACGTTTACGTATGTGTGAGGCTGCCGTGGCTACACCCACCGTAAATGCGCAAACTGACTGTCACTTCGTTTAGTCGCAATCCTAAATTAACTTATAGAACCAAATTTTAGTTTTCTTAGTTTTGTTCACTCAAAATGCCAGCTGGTTCCCGGACTATTATTATTGCACCGTGAACAAGGATGGGTGTAAAAATACTATATTTGGAAACTTCTAGTTTTCCGAAAAAGGTAATTTTACGTTTCATCCTCAAGCAATGATTAAACACCACGTGGCAATAAAATGAAGCCAACTTATTTTCTACTTGGTACCTATATATCTAGCCTGTAATTTCTTGAATGCACATTTTTTGTACGGTGGCCATTGAGTTACTAGGTAAAGAGATCCGATTAGAAGTAGCACCACTCAGTATTGTACAAACATGGTAATTTCAAGAAGTGATAGGCATCCCAAATGCCAACTGTATATGTACACTCGGGTGCAAAAAAACGCAACAAGTTAATATTTGCGAAAAATTTAAGGTCTCATATTTTATTATTTTAAGTTCAATTTTCATATTTTTTTTAGCAATCTGTAGATAAAATGTCTTTTGTTAAATGCTTGCATTTTAGTCATTTTACAGGGTTATTTAAAAAGTTGTTCTTGAACCCTAATTTTAAAATACCCTGTGGGATAATTTCATAATCAAATTTTTACAAAATACCTATAGTTCATATAATAGTTCATGTCTTTAGGTGAATTGGTTCATTTTTCAGAGCATTTTTCAAGTTGTCACCAACAGTATACTTTAAGAAATGTTATTTTTTGATTAGGTGGCTTTGCTCGTTGTCGCGCTAATGTCATTATAATTAACAGTGATTTTTTGCACCTGTACTCCTACCATGGTTTCAAATGCGGAAAAGCTGTTGTTGAAGATGGTCGTAATTATGAATATGTTGCAACAATCCTTCATGTTCATCGCTCTACCATCAAAAGAGTAGTCGAACGTTTAAGATAAACTGGCAGAAATAAACGTAGGGCAGGTAATGACAGAAAACGAAAAACTACTGTTATTGATGACAGATTTCTTCACGTACACACTTTGCGTAATCTTAACATCAGTGCAGTTAAGAAATCAACTCTAAGAGGTCCGGGTGGGGTATGTTAGTGTGTGGACGGTTCGCAAATGATTGAAAGAATTTGGATTGAAAGCTTGCAGATCAGCAACTAATTGCTTCCGCGGCACCGCGCATCTGGAATGCAATTTGCCAATGAATATTTGCATTGGAACTTGGAACAATGTTCTTTTTAGTGACGAATCCAGATTCTGATTATATTGTCCAGATGTACGGAAAAGAGTATGTAGAAGGAAATGAGAGAGATTTGTGTTCAGTAATGGTGTGGGCAGGAATAAACCGAGAGGCCTGTATTGAGTTACCTAGTGGCAATTACGTTGTACCTTTTAGTGGATTTGTCGGCGATGGCTTTATCCTAATTCAGGATAACGCTCATACAGCAATGTGTGTTACACAAAGAACCTCGCGGAAGTTGGTATTAACAAAATGAACTCACCAACATGTTCGCCTGATCTCAACCCCATACAGCATGTCCTACATATGTAGGACATGCTTGGTAAGCGAGTCAGACCACGCCTAGCTTTGACTACGGTAGCTCTGAGCTCTGACAACGGTAAATGACCTTCTTTTAGCCCTTCAGGAGGAAAGGCACGATATTCCTCAAGATGATATTCGTAGCCTTATTGACAGCATGAACTGACGTTATATTAAAATACACTAATGTGTGTATTAAAATACACACATTAAAAGCGGACAGAAGGGGTGAGGGACAAGTAGCAACGATCGGGATACCAAAGAATCATGCGACGGAGCTGATAAAAATGAAAACAATAAAAATAGGATGGGTGACTTGCTTCATAAAGGAAATAATAAACCCAGTACGTTGTTATAGATGCCAAAGATATGGACATCTAAGACAAGACTGCACAGGAGAAGAGAGAAGTATGAGGGGAAAGTGTCTCAGATGCTGCAAAGAAGGACACACTATAAAAGTATGCGAGAATAATCCATGGTCCATGAGTGTGAACGGGAAGGACATCAATCAGGAAGCATGTCGTGTCCTAAGTATAGAAAAGCAGTGGCAGAGATCAGAGCAGCAAAAGAAGCCAACAAGGAAAAGGGGGAAAGGATGGTAAAACAGACAAGCAATGGCTAAAACAAAAATACTGCAAATAAACGCATTCAGAAGTCGACCGGTACATGATCTGACACTAAGCACAGCCATCGACTTAGGAATAGGAATAATTTTAATGAGTGAGCCAAACCGCAACGCTATACGAAACCGCAAAGACTGGATCTACGACACAGATATAGACTCAGCTATAAAGATCATGGATAGAAATATAGCAGTAAAGAAACAAGGGAAAGGACAACGTTACACGTATATGGAAATGCCTACTTACACAATATATAGCTGCTACGCATCAGGAAATAGAGAAATAGAAGAACTGGAGATGATGTTGACGGAAATCGGCCTACGTATCAGAAGGCTCAAAGAAAAAGCCTTCATAGTGGGGGATTTCAACGCGAAGTCACCACAATGGGGTGAGACGACAACAGACAGAAGAGGTGATATAATAACCGAGTGGGTAGCGCAGAACGATTTAGTTATTCTCAATCGAGGAAATAAACCGACATTTCGTAGAGGAGACTATACCGCAATATTAGACTTGACGCTAGCCACACCGGATATTAGCGATAAAGTAACCACCTGGAAAGTCCTAGAGACGGAATCCCTGAGCGATCACGCATATATATACTTTGAGGTGTTAGAAAAAACCATCGCAATACCTAGAGACTATACCAGAGAAAAGGGATGGCAGGTACGAAAACTTGATAAAGCCAAACTAAAACAGGTGCTGGCAGAGATGGAGACGGGACATAACGAAGATCGGGCAAGCGAGTTCTCCCACAACCTGAGAAAAATCTGCGAAGAGACAATGCCGAAAAGAAAAACAAGCATCAGAGGTAAACCAGTGTACTGGTGGAATAATGATATAGAAGAACACAGAAGAGAATGCCTTACAAAGAGGAGACTATTCACCAGAAACAGAAGAAGGGGACCGGAATACGAAAGCTGCGAAAGAAGATCAAGGCATCAAAACAAGCCAGTTGGAGAAAACTGTGTGACGAAATAGACTGTGATATCTGGGGTGATGGATACAAAATAGTCATGAGAAGTATGACGGGATTCCCCTCCAGACAAGAAATACCCATGCAAACAGTGGAAGAGGTAGTAAACCACCTCTTCCCCGAACATGAGCCAGTGATATTCAATCGTGATAATCGTGGGATATTTACAAATTTCAGGTTAGATGAATTAAATAAGGCTAGTGAGAAACTTAAGATAAAAAAGGCACCAGGACCTGGAAACGTACCTCCAGAGATAATAAAAGAGACTGCAGAAAATAAGCCGGCATATGTGCTGGATGTGTACAACAGATTAGCCAGCAGGGGAATTTTTCCAAAAGAATGGAAACAGGCCAGATTGGTCCTATTAAGGAAAGGGGATAAGCCTATAGAAAACCCAAGTTCGTACAGACCATTATGCTTGCTAGACGTGGAGGGAAAGCTATATGAACACCTAATATTAGGCCGACTTAAAAACGAGCTCGTACGAACAGGGGGACTATCCGAACGGCAGTATGGCTTTCGAGAGAATAGGCAAACAACGGACGCCATCGGCGAGGTAATGAATATTGCAAGGGAAGCAGGAAATTACTCCTGGCGATATCGAAGACTGTGTGCAATCATCACTCTAGACGTCAGAAATGCATTCAACAGCGCATCATGGCAACACATCATAGATGAACTGAGAAACAGAAGCATAGAGGAAAGTCTGATAAGTATCATAGCAGACTACCTATCACAAAGGCAAATTATCATGGAGGCAGAGGGGAAGACCAAGGCAAGATCAGTAAACAGCGGTGTACCACAAGGCTCCGTGCTAGGCCCCACACTATGGAATATAATGTACGATGGACTGCTGAGGATGGAGCAACCTGAAGGAGCCACCCTCGTAGGATTTGCCGACGATATAGCACTGATGGTGGTTGCTAAGGGGGAGGAATTATTAATGAGCACAGCAAACGAGTCTTTACGACGCATCACAAATTGGATGGACAGAAAGGGGCTAGGACTAGCGCCTGAAAAAAAGGGAAGCTGCACTCCTGACAGTAAAAAGGAAAATCGGACCCATACGATTCCAGGTCCAAAACGCGACTGTAACACCTGCAAAGGCAATAAAATACCTGGGGATATGGCTGGACACCAAGCTAGTTTTTGCAGAACACGTACATAGGCTTGTGGAAAAAGCGGAAAAAACTACCTCAGCCCTGGCCAGTCTTATGCCAAACATCGGATGGCCTAGGGCATCGAAACGGAAGCTACTGTCGAGTGTGATACATTCACAGGTGCTATATGCAGCACCTGTATGGCACAATGTGACAAAAAACAAAAAAATCGTTAGAAAGCTAGGTAGTTTGCAGAGGAAAATAAATATCAGAATAACCTCGGCATACAGAACGGTCTCCACAGAAGGAGTAGGGGTTATAGCAGGAATACCCCCTATAGATCTTATGATTATATTTAGAGCGGATGGAGAAATATACAGGGACAGATGCACTAACGACAAAGGAAAACCTCATGAGAAGATGGGAGGAGAGATGGCGAGAGGGCACATATGGGAGATGGACGTACAGCCTCATCCCTAACATCCAAGTGTGGACAGAAAGAGCGTACGGAGAGACAGACTACTATTTAACGCAGGCTCTAAGTGGACACGGCTGCTTCAAGAAATACCTGTATGATAGAAAAAGATCAGAAACGGCAGCATGCCTCTACTGTCACAACGAGGATAATGCGGAACACACATTATTCGTTTGTCCCCAATGGAATGGAGAACGAATACTCTACGGTGAAGAAGCATCCCAACCCTTTAATGCAGGAAACATGATGAGCGACTTGATAGCAGGAGATGAAGAAAAATGGAGGAGGACATACAACACTATAAGAGGCATTATAGAGACAAAGGAGAGAGATAGCAGATGACAAAAACATGACGTCTACCCGCCGAAGTAATGCGAAAGCGGTGCCAGCGGGATAGATGGGAAGACAAGGAGGAGTGGTTTTAGTCGGTAATCCGACACTCCCACCTAGTGGGGTCTTATGCAAGATTTCCACTCCTCCTTCCAAAGAAAAAAAAAAAAAACATGAACTGACGTATGCAGGCAGTTAGAAGAGTTAGAGGTGGTAATACAAAATGTTAAGATAAAATTCTTGTAAACATTACGTTTCTTTAGGCTAGTTAACTTACAGTTGAATTGGATTGCTTTTACAGTTGAATTGGATGTTTGATTTTGAAATTTTTATTTTTTATGTAAGTTTCACTAATTGCTTATTAAAACCAAACAATATATTGTTGTATTTTCAGTTAATTTTAAGGAAGGAAAGACATGGTTCTTTACAAAAATGGTATATCTTCAAGAATTCGGTTAATAAATTATTATATGAAATTATTTAGGTACTTCATTTTGTTCATTTTGCAGTTAAAAATTAACCAATACACCTAAAGACATGAACTACGGCAGTTTATGGTCAGGTAGCTCGTACTCGTACAAATATCTGAAGGCTATAGAGAAATCTAAATGGTTCTTAAAACATTTTTTTGTCATTATGGCAGTCATTATAGAGGTCTGAGTCTATTTTATCCACACGTTACAATAGAACCTACCTATAGTGGAGTAAAATCGCCCTCATATTTCGCTTATTTCTGAAGGTTACTGGTTACAACGTATAACCAAATTAGACGTACACCATGGGGTACATCATGTTTAGGTCCATATGAAATGACTAATTAGTTGGAAAGTGGTACAACCCATAAAATTGAAAAAAAAAAAACAAATAAATGAGTATTTTCAGAAAATATGTTCTTTGTAAACCTATCTCGCGATAAAAGAAAGGTTAATAATGATATCGATTTGATATTTTCGAGATTCACAGAAAAAACTCAACGGTCCATTCAGATTTTTGATTGACTTTTGATTACTGTTGTTTATAACAATCACTTAAAAAAAGTGAGCAAAATCAGATATGTATATCTACGAGATGCATGGAACTACAAGAAATCTTTAAAATAAAAAAATAAATAGTTCGACGTAGCCAAAATATCAGAGGTTCTAAAAACCTCTGATATTTTGGCTACGTATAAAAGTGGCTGATATAAAAGACTAAAAAGGTTTTTAGACAAACCAAATTTATATATATATATATATATATATATATATATATATATATATATATATATATATATATATATATATATATATATTGAAATATCTTGTATGTCTGTGATGAAAGTGATAATCTGTACAACATTGTACATATATGTGTATGTGTGTCCAGATATAGCACTGGTAAGTGTGTTTTCTTTCTTATTCGTCTATTTGCTTATTTCTATGTAATGAAATGCTACAAACCCAAGATTACTTTTCACAAAATATATATATATATATATATATATATATATATATATATATATATATATATATATATATATATATATATATATATATATATATATATATCTATATATATAATATATATATATATATATATATATATATATATATATATATATATATATATATATATATTAGCTTTGAAATTCTTTGCTATTCATATTTATTTTGTGAAAAGTAATCTTGGGTTTGTAGCATTTCATTACATAGAAATAAGCAAATAGACGAATAAGAAAGAAAACACACTTACCAGTGCTATATCTGGACACACATGTAATGAAATGCTACAAACCCAAGATTACTTTTCACAAAATACATATATATATATATATATATATATATATATATATATATATATATATATATATATATATATATATATATATATATATATATATATATATATATATATATATATATATATATATATATATATATATATATATATATATATATATATATATATATATATATATATATATATATATATATATATATATATATATATATATATATATATATATATATATATATATATATATATATATATATATATATATATATATATATATATATATATATATATATATATATATATATATATATATATATATATATATATATATATATATATATATATATATATATATATATATATATATATATATATATATATATATATATATATATATATATATATATATATATATATATATATATATATATATATATATATATATATATATATATATATATATATATATATATATATATATATATATATATATATATATATATATATATATATATATATATATATATATATATATATATATATATATATATATATATATATATATATATATATATATATATATATATATATATATATATATATATATATATATATATATATATATATATATATTGAAATATCTTGTATGTCTGTGATGAAAGTGATAATCTGTACAACATTGTACATATAATTTTTGTTTCCTGGCCAAAAGTTACTCCCATTTTGGCCCTATGTTCACTGCATTGAGCATTGATTTGATATTTGGTGTATCCCCACCAACTAACTCATCCTGCACAAGAAAGCTTTTCTTGTGTGGCGCCGCGCACTCTCCGACGAAGAGAGAAGGGCAGTTGAATCGAATAATCAAAAGTGGTCGTGTTTGGTTGCGGACGGTAGTTGAATGTATTACGGTAAATACGGTCATTTGCTCGATAAACATTTTGTGCAGCGAAAGTGGACCCAGTAATATTATTAAATCAGCTGGTGGGAGGCATATACTGCCAAAATGAGACTTGTTCTATTGATGCTGGTTGTTACAGCCATTGTTTGCAGCGGCGAAGCGAAACGTAAGAGGAAATTTGAAGGAGACTTTGAGTTTGCCGAAGAGGTAAGGTGCAGACACATCCCTACCTACTATTTATTAACAACTAAACAAAAATATTTTGTACAGCTCACAAGATATTACAGGTACTCAAGGTGCAGAGTCGGACTATACCCATTTATTATTTTTATAGGTAATGGGTGGAGCGCCCAATAAAAAGTTTCGTAATGTGTCATATAACTCATGTAGGTGTTAGATTCCTAGTAGCTAACCTAGCAATTCATATAAAAGGTAGTAGCAGAATCAATAACTGTCTGCATGTACCAGGAAAAACATAATGACTTTTTTGACAGGACATACACTTGCAATTACCTGATCTGGTACTCTCTATTTTTCAGCATATTAATTAAAAAGAGCAAATGCCAGAGCGCAATGAGTCCACCATAAATTTTAGCACCCATGTATTTATATTAAAATCAGTTCTTGTATTTTGGTCTTCACAGAATAAATGTATAACTATTTATATTATTCCTACCTTAAATACAATAGTCTTGGTAAGATATATAGAAAAAATCCAGATGTAGGTACAATTTAAAGTAGGACCATAAATCTAGTTTTAAGTAGTAAAAATTTCTGGAAATTAAGAAGTTACAAATGATAAATTCTTTAATGACGGTGTATAGGTACATGCCAACTTGGTATATTGAAATCAATATTCTTCTGGCAATAATGATTTCCCAGCATATTGCTGTTGGGAGGTAAGTCGGCGATCAATGAATAACAAAATACTTATGTACCTATCTGTCTTACAATGTGAAACGTGTAACCAAACGCAAATATTATTATCTAGTATTGTTCATTTGTTACGTAATCTATTCCTACTTACAAGGCATGTCTTAGGTATTATAGAAATACCACAAAATGAATACCTATCAGATTGAAGTAACCTACTACATATAAGTAGGTACATAATAATCATAATAATAATAATAATGCATTACTGCCCAGACACCAATATAATATCGCTGAAGGAACTACAGAGATATTGGCATCTCGCCCTCGAGATGACATGATCACGGATACACAGATCAATAGATAAAATATATATATATATATATATATATATATATATATATATATATATATATATATATATATATATATATATATATATATATATATATATATGTATATATATATCACAAGTGTACCTCAGCTCAGACATAGGTACGTCCATACATCATTACCTACTCGACGCTATTACAACAATGCAACAATAATTTCGGCTATACTTTTCACAATAGGTATGCAGATAAGTTAAGAGCGGATAAAATATTCTTTGAATATTGAATACCTACATCGGAGAATGCCTATTTCTTGACGGATTATAGGTATGGAACAAAAAGTAACTATCATATTTAGGCGCAGCAACTATCCTCATTGCAATGTGGTTAAAAATTATTCATTCAGGTTTCTATTGGGTATAATATCCTTAACGTAGACCACGGATTAACTAAATAAACATACACAAAATATTTGATATCCATGTTCTACTATATTATAATTACTACAATAGGTCATGAGTGTAATTACGTCACTATATATACTTACATAACCAGAACTCTTATTCTGATTATAAGCTTTATTAGATGATCATTTGGATGCATATGAAGTATATCTATCCTCAGACTTGAACCTTCGCGTACGTCAACTATCAAAGCACAGGAGTAGTCTTAAAGACTAGAATCTACAGACTTTCGAAGGTCATAAAGGACTGTAGAAGTATATTAAAAGCCGCTCCCTAGACTCCCGTCGCAAGGAGTGGCAATTAAATAAAAGCATCAACTGAATCCCCTGAACAAACCAAATCCTGAAGTTAATAGGCAGGCAGCTGAATAAGTCTCAATTCCTCGAGTATAAATGAGGACAGCAATACAGAGCTATAACTTTCAATCTTCGGGCAATGTACAAATGTACATATATATATATATATATATATATATATATATATATATATATATATATATATATATATATATAATTACAATATAATAATTTTATATTATTAAATCTACATCATTTTGAAGAACCTCAATAAAGACGAAAGAACTTGTGCAACTTCTCAATGATTCGTTTCTGTATATCAAAATGGACAAATGATAAGTGTTTTCACTTAATATCTCTTTATAATCTATTGCTACTAACACAAGACTTCTCCTGATACTGATAGGGCCTAGAATACTTCCTGGGGTATAGCATAATCAGTTACAAGAACTATAATACTTTGTATCAAGGTACCACCAGGGAGGTGGACAGATCCAATTCGTAGGATATTATTTTAATACCAAATTGTTCTGCTACGAAAAAATATATTTTTTTTGTTACTGTAGCGCGCTCATTCCATTCCCCAGGCGCATTGGTTTGATCAACTAAATCACGCCAGTGATTTAGTTATAGATATTATAGATTTAGATATTTTTTAAATGTACAATGAAGATAATTTTGAGAAATGTAAAAGTAAAATATATAATATCGAAATACGAAAAACGTATTTTGTCTTGTGGGTGGTATTATTAATAGTTAAGTAATTTTTAATAGGTATGCCGCGCCGTACAGATAATTCATTTGGATGTAAAAAAGAATGTAGGTAGGTTATATAGATTATTATTTTTTTGTGTAGATAAATGGATGGTTCAAATTAGCTTTATATTTACAATAAATAAATAAACTATTTGATTTATAGGTACACAACAGAAAATCGCTTTAAATTTCTGTTTACCTAATTAGTATTAGTATTAGGTATTTACTACTTACCTATTTGACTTCTATAGTGTGATCTCTATACATCTGACAGGCAGCTTCAATCTCAAGGTGATGTCTCTCACATTATCTGTATAATTTTCTATTAACGCTGATAAATGAACTATGGTAAAGGGAGGAGATGGACCACCATTTATAAAAGTTAGGATAATTTATTTAATAATCAAAGTACAAATATGCAAATTGATACATAAAATAACTAACCTTTGGTACTGTTTTTGGAACACTTAGAAAGTAAAAATATTTATCATTAAAACCAAAATTTAAAAAAATCTCAGACTTGTCAACGGTCCATCTATGTCCTACCATATAGAGGTGAGATGGCCCATAGTAGGTAGGAGAGATGGACCTCGCTCCTTTTCCTTTTTTTATAGAAGCTACGTTTCTACAGTTTCGTTAAAGGTTAAATAAACTTGTGCAGCTCTCGTAAAACCAGCGCTTGAACAAAAAGCATCGAACTAATCGTCTTTTTTTTTCGTTAAACGATAATCTTCACTGCAACCATCACATATTTTCTAAATCGCCGAAATGTTCATCCGCATTAGAATGTTAATGTAATGTGACAACGAACTCCCTCTCAGAAGATGAGGATTCAGTCGCATGATTCTTTCTTACTTTTTTTCTATTTGCCTCCCCCATGTTGGTTCATCTATCTTCACATGAAAGGATAGGCGGATCACTCGCTAACAACTATACGGTTAAAAAATGTTTTAATATTTTAGTTCCTATAAGATATAACAAAAAAACATTTTAGGCTTACCTAAGTTTTTTTTAAATACAAATGTATATTTTTAAATATACCTAATTTTCACCGAGACAAAATCTATTTTGCTTAAAAAACTTCCGCATAAATGCTGGAAACTACGTACTCGCGACTGTCTCAAGGTTAACTACTCGAAAAGCAAAACATACGCCGCGCCGGTCAAATGTTGCGGTGGTGCTATGCCTTGCAAAATATTACCTATGGTCCATCTCTATCCTCCTGGTCCATCTAATCCTTCCTTTACCCTATATACCGAATTCATAAATATTTAAAGAGAAATGTAAATCAAACTTTTAACGGTTTAACCTAAAATATCATTTTGCCGAATATAAGCTGAGCATAAGATGAGAATAAGATTTTGTGCTGTGATGAGTATATGCACTAAGGTAATAGTGGATTGATTCACTGGTACACTCATTTCGTCGCCGCGGCATATAGGGTTCAAAAGTATATGTCAATACGAGTGTCAATATATTACTTAAAATATTTTTATGCCAGTTGAGACCTAACCATAAGATCTAATAATATGTATCACATTAAAATGGAAAAATATTAGGTCCTTATGATCTATTAGAAAATCTTAAAAAAACTACCATATTTTCCAAATCGTAGGTGGTACGACTGTGATAAAAATCAAGAATACATTACTGATCCTTACAAAATTGAACAGTTACTCACATCACAGATTTATTAAAAACTATTCTTATCTTGAAATTTTTTATTTTTCAATTATTAATTAAATATTAAATGATGCGTGTTTATTTAAATTTACCAAGTCCCTCTCTGTCTTGGCACACCAGCCATCGTTCGATTATTTACCTACCTGTCGAGCAGGTTATTTCGTTTGCTTAGGTCTAGGGTCACACCAATTATTACTCTTCTGTAATCCGGTGTAGGGATAGTGTTTGTTGCTGATATTATGTTTTCCTTTTATGCTTTCACCACAAAATATTTTTTATATCTTACGATCTACTGTTTTCTGCAAATGCAGTGGAAATGTCAACACCTACCTACACGATACGTACGTAACTTATTTATTTACCTGATGTTTTAGGTGTGACAAGGTTGGATCATTGAAATTTTTATTTTTATACGATTTGTCATAGAACAAAATTTTTTTTTAAAGAGTAAATTAATAAATATCAAAGTCAATTAAGTAAAATTATTATTAGTGTTATGACATAGGTATTCCCTAAATTTTATATATCTATATCTAGTTTTTACATTTTAATTAATCATGATCTAAATAATTATATACCGTGCAACGGGGTTATTTGGGAATTTTTTTGGGGTTTTTTGGTTACAGATTCCAAGTGCATGCAGCGATATTGTTATAACCTATTTTTTCCAGTTTATCTCTGAAAGATGGAGTACCTACTAAAAGACGTGTTTAATAAGCTTTGCACATAATTCATCTGCACTCACCGCTGCTAGACGAGGCTGACGAGGGCTGACTCCCCCTCACAGAGTGTGTAGGTAATAATGCTTCTTGTTGTTACCGGTATCCCAAAACTTTCACCTATAATACACCAAGAGCCCAAGAGCCTTGATAATACTGTTGATTGAAGGATTCAGAAGTTCCATCAATGATAATACCGAGTTAATTTGATCTTTGAGAATGTGAAAGCGTGTTGCATGGTAATTTCCCGAGGCCTTTAGGCGGCTCTATGCTGCATCCCAACTTCACGAGTGTCCTTCCCACCAGTGGCGCACTCAGGACTTATTCCCGGGAGAGTCCCAAGTAGGGTTGCCACAATTTCTAAAAACTAAGTGAGGATGCATAGGGCGGGGGAGGGGGGAGGCAATCCTGAAAATGCTTCGCAGGCGAAGGTTTAGTATTTTTAAGGTCAAACGTTCTAAAGTGTAAAGTTAGGGATTCGAGTTGCAAAAACATTTTCCTCGAGAAATAGGTTTAGGTTTCGTCGATTTTCATTGTTTATGTAATTGTAAAAAATATTTAAACGTTTAACGTACTACTATATTGATACTTATACTACAACGTTGATAATTCTAAGTACAGTACAATTCTAATTAATAAGTACATGTGTATATAAAAGAAATAACCAAGCTGCCGGAAAATTGAAAAATCATATGCATCTTCTTATGGAGATACAAACCTTCAATAACGGAGATAAGTTTGACACCCTGTTCAAACTTTTTTTTAGTACAGTAGTGAACAGTATATTTGGCCTTTGTAAAACAGGCTTGAAAATTTGAGGTTTAGTTTGAGAAGTATCTACCTAACAAACACGATGACATTTAATCACAATTACAAATCTGCTTTACTCTATGCGATAAATATAAATACCACAAAGCAAATACTAATTTTTAAACTTAAAAAAACACGTACAATAATCAACAGAAATTATCAAAATAAATGTGTCAAGTGTCAAATAAGACGTCATTTGGAAGGATCAGAACACAGTAGGACAAAAAATCGTTTACTTTCAACTGCTCGCCACCGTACATTTTTAAAGATCCAATATTTTTACGCAAAGTTTGGTAATGCGAGTTTTTTTGAGGAGAGAAATTAGATACTATAGAAATTCACATATATGTCACTTTACGTACATTTAACGTCCTATCGTCCTATTATACCAATAGATATTATTATATCGTCCTACCTTAAAACGTAATGGGTACGTTAGCCAGAAACATTAGTAATTGCGGAAAGGAATACGATATCCCAAAAATTTGCCTTGCAAAGTGATAGCTTAGGGACGCATTAACAAGGTGACTGTAGCTGACAGCTTCCCATCGTCAATCTTATACCGTGTGACATCTATTTCTAACAAAAATAAATCAGCATAGCGCTTCTTTGTTAAAATTTAAACGTGCATATATTATTCTGTAATATCGTTTACGTAATATTTAGTCTTTGTCTGCTTTTATGGCCAATATTCATTTTTGTTTTCTGAATAAAATAAAGAATATTCCACCCGACGTATAAGCAAAATTTATATATACACTGCTGGCCAATAGGTTTGAATAATTCAAAATTTTAATGTAATTTTTGATGCATATATCTTCTGAATAATATGGAATATCAATATACGGTTTTCAGGACGTTTTTAGAAATTTCATTATTGGTAATAAATGGCAAGAATATCATGTTTCTATCGTGCTAAAAAAAGGAATATGCGAGGTGTTAACTAAACACCTTACCAAGAATTTAGTAAAACCAAAATAGAGAAAATATTTGTATACCAGGGTGGCTTATGGACCAACTCGAAAAAACAAATTTGGCCGTTTTTTTGTATTTTGCTAATTTTCAAATATACCAGGGTTTTATTGAAATTAGAGGACATGCATTTTTGAAAATGCATGTATAATTAAAATGAACCACAATTTTAAGATTTTAAATCTGCGAAGGGAAACTTTAGACAAATATCTCAAAACGGTTTATTATTTTTCTTGATCGGATGAGTATTATCATAATTATAATTTCATTGTAATTACACGATAAATTCCTATATAAAAAATTTAAAAAACTTGGGGTAGTAACCAATGAACTGGTGGGCTAAGTATTGTAACAATCAAGTCACCACGGATTACCTTTGATATTCGAAATTCTTCAATTTGATCTACTTAGTGGCATCTACCTCATTTCAATATTGTTTTATTTTTACACACTATTTTCACGTAAATGTCGTACTGTCGTGAATTTTGCAATGCAGTGGCACCTATTTCTTAGAAATACTTGAGCCAGTTGTAATTGTTATAAGTTCAGCGTGTTCTTTGACTTTCCAGTTTTAGTGTTTTCTGTTTTTGACTTATGGTATTTTTTGGATGTACCTAGGTAGGATTTATGCGGTTGTTTGTTACCTTTTTTCACCTTTTGACTTCTACTGGGTGGCAGCTAAATAAGAAAAAAACAGCTGTCTCGTTTTAATTAATTTTTGACTATGACTGAAATTATTGGTTGAAAATAAAATATTTTTGCGTGTTTTGTACCTGCATATACAGGGTGTTTTCAAAATAAGTAGCACAAATTATATTATAACTGACCTTAGTAAAATGTTCACACCTGAGAAGATACAGTTCTTTAAAGTTTCCAAAGAATATGAAATAGCGGCTGTAATAAGAGTATCAAAATCTAAAAAGATATAACAGTCAAATTTTGCACACATTTCTACTAATGCACGTACAACTTATTAATAATTTTTCGAAAATTTCGGCCCTTTGGAAGGGGTTGAAATAAAAATCCCCTCCCCCTGAAGTTCCCCTTGAAGTTATTTTTTTGCTATAACTTATTTATTTGACAAAAATTTGGGAATTCTAAAAAACGTACCAGATATTTTGCTTTAAAACTAACCTAAACGGTTAGTTTTAAAGCAAAAACATTTAAATTAATTATCTTTATTTAGAAAAAATAGAACAATTTCATTGTGAATCACGAAAGTGGCTATTTATTGCTTACTATTGAAAATATGGAAGAAACTAAAAGAAAATACTGGTTAAATAATATTTTCATAATAATTTCCATTTTGTTCTAAACACAGTCTAATACGCCTGTTAAAATTGTGAGTATTTTTTCTTGTAACTCTTCAATACTGTTAACTGAAGTAGCATAAACAATACTTTCCCTACGTATCCAAAAATAAAAATCCATGGGTGTTAGGTCGCGAAAGGCAGGCCAGGCAATAGGGACAGCAAATGGTATATCCTTAAGTAATGGTAAGAAGTTGGCTCAAAAATTGTACGTATAATGGCGAGGTAAAATAAAAGGGCCAACAAGTGTATTTCCTACAATTCCTGTCAAAACGTTCATACTAAATTTTGTCTTATATATAGCGTTAGTATTTTCGTCAGTCCATGAATGAAGATTATGCAAATTTGTTAAACGTCATGTCTTTGGAAAGTTGCTTCACCTGTGAATAGTATCTTTGATACATAAATGATACAAATTATTTCTTCAAATAATCAAATAAGATTCACAAAAGGCTACTCGGTTATGCATGTCGTGTTCGAGTAAGGCTAGTTATGGAAAGGATATAAAATATTGTCATGAGCAATATTCCAAACAAGGCTATGAGAGACGTTTAACTGCATCGATATTTTTCTGGTTCCATTTTGGCAATTGTCGAAATTTAAGTACTGCTTCTTCAAGATCAATAGTACTAACATAACGTCTTCGGCCATTTCCCTCGCGTTGAGGCTGTATTCTCCCAGTTTCTTCTTTCTATTGCTGAAAGTATGTCTGTGGGGCATTGGTTGATATGGTAGCCACTGGTGGTACTTTCTTCTTGCTGCGGCACAGTTCGATATTTGAAAAATACTTGCAGCATGCAGATATGTTATAAAAATATGTTGACATTATTTTTATAACATATCTTGTATATAATACATAAAATGTGTTACATGTAACATGTTATAATACAGGGCTGTATAAGACTATACTTTGCTAGGAGCACAACATGATTTGTTACCCAATTTGGGAAGGAAAACTGAACTCAATAAAATACAGAAATTGTTTTAGGACATTTATTCTGACCATAGTCATATATGCAAGGGACAATTGTACTGTTTGTTGAGACACTCGCCTCATATAAAGTTACTGCCTAATTTGTAGTTAACATGGCTAATACAAAGCATGAAACACTACTTGCAGGTGAGGGAAGCAGACGTGGCGACACCTTGGTACCATTTACTTCTAGATAATGAATCGTATAAACAAACAATGACGTGACAGTACGTCATTGTATTGTTGTTTATGGCAATCGCCATTCTGATATTAGCGTAGGTAATCGACAAAATTATGTGATTGTGACCACGCAGGGGTTACCGATGCCTAGTATAGGTAAAACTTCACGGTGCCCAGGGAATTTTCTCTGTATAATGTTGAGTACCATAGTTAATATAGAACTTGTGTTATTGTCCCACAACCGTTGAACCTCTGAAGATTTTTCCGCCTTGCAAGTACATGTAAACTCTACAATGGTTGCATATGCGTCTTTGTGGATGAGTTTCCCACTTATTTCATGCGGAGAGTTCTTTACACCGCTAGTTTGCAAACATAGTGCTATAATTTACACTAATTCCATAGTAGCAGATGTAGTTCCAAGTAAAAATTATATGCTTGGCATTTACTAATGCATCACCCTCTACAACACATCTACTCTCTGGAGTGGCTTGCAGGAAAGAAAACACTTTTCCCAATGAAAGAAAAACCACTTCATTGAAATCGTCCATCATAACCTATCTAACGTAACATATTTTTTTTGACATAGTTCCTCACAAATTATCGTAAAAAATAGAATTGTTAAGAAACAGATCTAAGGAAGCACTCACAAAATAACTAATAACAGGAATTAGCATTACAGCCGCCTACGTAAATATTTCTTAGTGAATATTTTATTAATAATAAATTTTATTTATTTGTTAATAAACGGTAACTTTTAAAGCAAAAAAAAGTATTTTTGAATATCGAATTTTTTATCAATCGAATAAGTTGTAGCAAAAAATAAATTTGGAGATTCTTATTCCAACCCCCTCCAAGGGCCAGAAATTTTCATAATTGGTTTTATAATTACAGCCGCTATTCCATATTGTTTTGGAAACTTTGAAAGGCTGTATCTCCTCAGGGGTGAACATTTTAATAAGGTCATTTTTATGCAAAACGTGTTAACGTGTTATTTTTAGCTGTATATTCACCGGTACCATTTGTGTAAAACACCCTGTATTTTAATATATTTGCTCTACAAACGCTAGAACAATAATTATTATAACTATTTGACATTCAGTTCATTCGATACTTGAAATGCGTCTCTTTTTCCTGCTATAGTGAGTAACAGTGACCAGAAGTGAGAAAATGATTACATTTTTTTTTCTACGTTCACGCAAAAAACTAAACTTTATTGAACTATATTTAATGCAAAAACTGGTTCTTTATTGCACTAGTGCAATAAATTTTTTTATGCACGCATCTGTCATTCTACTACAGTGTGTTGACATAAAGGTCATGACATTAATGCCACCTAAATTACACATTTTTTGGTTTTTGCATGAACTTAGAAAAAATATTGTATTCAACTCGTACAAAAAGTGTTTATTGCACTCGCTGTATTGTTCCACTATGCCTCACGGCCTCATTGGACAATTTCACGTCGCGTGCAATAAACATTTACGTTTTGCACTTGTTGCATAAATAACTATTTAAAAACAAGCTATTATTTAAATGCTCTAAGGAAGAAAATAAACTAAATTAAATTAAATTCACTTCAATTTATTACATTACACAATTATTTATCTGCCATAAAAGCTTGCCGGGAGATTTATTTATTTTTATCAAAAATATATATTTTTCTTAGAATTACTTATGTCAATATCAACAGGTAAATCTCTTGACAAGCTTTTATATCATATACATTGTGTAATGTAATAAATTGATGGTTTTAATTCAATTTAAATTTTATTTTCTTCTATTTAGAGCGTGTTTTTAAAATGTACACTCTTAATTTATTTTTTATATTTTAGTTATCGCTGGACAAGTCATTTAATACGTCATTGTTGCAGGATCGATCGCCTGTTAATTTAGTACCGTCTAGTTCTTCAATAAGGAGACCTACTAAGCATATTTGACTCTACTTAAGGCCGCGTACGCTTGACCAGCAGCGAAGAGCTTTGAGTCTAAATAGACAATGCCATCGTCGACAGTACTAACCTGCATTTTGGTACTGTGCAAGTCCAGCATAATATAATTGGCAACATCCTTTTTATGACTAACAAAACAAGAGTTCCGGGTTTGCTATTGGAGTTTTCCTTCTCCTAGAAAGGTTACAAACCAATGCTGTTGACGCCGATCTCGCCAAATTACACAAGTCATAGTATGAGGCCAACCAATGCGTACTTTAAAAATTCAATTGCAAGATCTGACCCGAACAATTCGACCCCACAATCGTAATCGGGGGCTCCAAAAACTCCAGGATAACAAAATTTCAGATGGATTGCAGTAACTGAGTTTTTGGTCGTCATCTTAGATCTTGAAATGTTCGCCATCTTGAAATGTTTTTATCGCCAGCTCCTTGACGATTTGCTCGAACACAATTTGTGATTAAAATCAATCTCCATGAAGAATTAGTATTTAAAGACATGATGTATTAATAATTTGCCTAAAACATTCAACTCGTTACACGTTTGAGAAAACCAGATTCTATCGAGCAAGCAATGTTATTTATTGTACAGGTATAACTGAATTTATTTGAACAGGAATAACTTGAAGCCAAATAATCAAGTACAACAAAATCAAAATAGACCACCACTTAATAAAAAATATAATAATTTTCAGAGACCATCAAATTTTTAAAATGCATATAATCAAAAAGACCTTATACGCAAAATAATGTTAATCCTTTTCCATGAAACCAATTTAGATGTTTACCTCAAACTCAATCTAATCTAACACCTTAGATCAAAGAAACAATTTCAGAAAAAATATACTGAACCTTATCCATATTTTAATGTCTAACAAAAGTCAAGTTATACCACAAACAAATGTTATCCAACGATTTCAATCTAAACCAACGCATATGGAGATAAATAATATTAATTTCGCAACAAATATAAAATTTAACGCACATATCACCATAATTTTTTAGCTGAGATTGTTAATTTAGCATCAAATTATAATTCATTGTATGATACATTTGAATCACCGTTTGATTATCAAAGATATCTAAGATTCTTGATCTTACGATCACAGTATATCCTTCCATAATGATATTTTAAATATTCCAAGATTCTCTCATTTAAACATTAACCATGAAGACACATTTTATATTTTCGCCTTTTCCCAATATTTCAAGTATTAATAGGTTTAGATTTAGTAAGAGAACTTCGAGCAAATATTAACTGCCATCCATATCAAGTGGAACTACTACATACTAGTTAGCCTAATATACAAGTATAAAAAAACATAAATCAAGATGTTAATAAGTAAATAGTCACTCTATCAGTTCGTCGAAACTCAGACAATGGAACTTCAGAAAGCGGAATTTTGTCGAATTAGAACTGCCCTGTTCACTTGATAATACTGAGTACAATTTCGCTATGAGAAAAAATAAACACCCTAATGAAATAACTCTTTTACAACCACTGAAAAATGAACCAATAAATTTACATAAAATAGGTACATTGTTACGAAACAGAAACGGATACTCAACTTAATCAGCACATAGGTAGATAAGCTATACAAAACCAATCTTAAAAAAACGTCAGACGTGACCATTGTAATCAAGAAGCAAATGATGCCATTAGAAAATTATGTTATGAATTTCGAGACCCACTCTAAATAAATTACCTTTAACGTTCACTAACCAGATAAAAAATGAAATTAAAGCCACTGATAATTTGCCTGTGTTCACTAAATCATACGTATAGCCCATGGTCCACAAAAAGAAATTTATGCAAAAGGAAATCACAATACTGATACAGATACACTTGCCCTATTTAAATTACATATAATACGAAAACGAATCTCGGACAAATAAATAGTCCAGGCGAATTTAACCCGACATATTGTTATTACTTTATGAGATGGAAGAAAACAATGAAATCCTTTTAAATAATTCATATTAATTATTGTTTTTACTCACAGTAATTTAATTCATTAAATGAGAAATAACGCCCTAGGACGTTATGGATACCTATAACGCCCTAGGGCATTATAAATTTATGTCACCATAAAAACATGTCACCATGGAAATAAATCAATTCTAAAATAGAAAATGCAAATAACCTTTATTAACGTCAATAAAAATGCAAAACAAATATTATATTTCATACCAATTATTTTGTAACATAAAAAGTGCAATTGTCAAACTGCCACCAGAACGTAGGATTTTTGTACGATTTTTGTACTAACAGCGTCGAAGTTACTTGAGATAATCTCAGTAGTAGATTCTCTCAATGTAGTACGCCCGCTACCAGCGAAGCATTCATCAATCTTGAACATTCACTATTATATAAATATCCCCATGCCATCGATGAACTCTTCAAGTCTCCTAATCTCATTAAATTTTCTGAATTACCTCCTCCATCAGAGTGGTGTTCCAGCTGTGCACCTTAGACAATGACCTGTATATCTTAGCATCATGTAAATCTAAATACGTAGCAATCCTGGAAGATATACTCCCGAAGGTGTTTTTACCCACAGGCTGAACTGTACATCGTTTATTACGATAAGCCAAAAAAAAATCTATCATGAGACGCTTTGCCAGGTCGCAATGATATATAATGTCTTATAAACTTTAATGCACACATTTCACTTTCTTCGATAACCAAAAAAAAAGCTCCTTGTCTGACCATTTTTGCTCCGGGGAATGTCAATAAGTATATGCGTACCCAGGTCTCGGACGTCAGCAAATCGCATCTTTACAAGTTCGTCCCTTCTACATGCTCCGAATACATGCAAAAATTGAACAAACTTTTCGTTACTTCTAATATTTTTCTTAACTATCGGTTCTTTCTGTAACATTGAAAACTTTGTCCAAAACGAATTAGGCGAAAATAACTCAAATATTGAAAATAAGCCATCATAACGTTTTCATTCACACTACTCACAGAGTTTTCTCTCAGTCATTCCTCAAAGCGTCATTCCTCAAAGCGGTAGTACTCTTTCTCATATACCTTTGGTTTTATGAGGCACAAGTGCCCCGCCTGCTTTTGCAACCTTTAACAACACTTCTTCAAATAGATTATCTTCTAACATTTTCACTACATAACACAACCCAAAACAAGTAAATGATGGCAGTTATTGACTATAATATATGTTTGTCAATGCGTTGCTATACAACGACGGTTCCCTAATCGGACGTTTCTATTCCAGCCATTGCACATTTAAAAAATTTTAAAGAAAAAGAACCAAATGCATTTTCTATAACAGTATTTATGTATGGATAAAAAAAGCATAAAAAAATTGAAAAACAATAAGAAGAGTAACGAACAACAATTTAAAATAAACAAGTCTATGCAAAGAGCCCCTATACAATTATAGAAATATTAGTAGATAATAAAATATAAAACCGAAATAATAACACACAGAAAACTAATTCATATTAAATTCATATAACAAATACCACTAAAGAAACCTATTGTTTCAGGATTGTCTTGTTTCATCCAATTACTAAAGTCCAAAGTTTTAAAAATATAAGACAAGGCTTACTTCCCATACATTTAGGTAGTAAGTACTCAGATTGTCAACGATCAATGGACATTTATTCACATATTCAATGTGGATCCTATAAGTAAAGAATTCTTAGAAACTCAATAAGCTTCATTAAATTAACAATAAATTAAAGTTAAATGAGCTTCACTATAAAGAATACGATAATTATTTGAATATCATAGAAAATTTAGCAAATAAAATCTCGGAACAAATAAGTTAATTAATTAACTGCTTAACAGGTAACTTAGACGCCGCATATACAGCAAAATATGACCAACAAATTAGTCAACTTCAAGATAATCAAGAAATGCAAAAAATATATTATTAAAGAATAAATAACTTTATTGAATGCATCAATAACAAATTTCAATGAAATAACAGCAAACTTATCTCATAATCAAATACTCATGGGATCTTAAATAAGCCAAATAGATAATACTATTATGATAATATCTAAACAAGAAACTGAATGCCTTAAGTATATTTTAACGCGGATAATATTAAATCAAATAACTTTCATCTTCCAAACAATTTATAAGTAGCCATATAATTTACAAAAATAAATGCACTACACATATCTACGGTTATATCAAGTAAATTAAAGAAATAAAAGAAATTTCCCAACGTCGCGTCGTAATGATCAAGTGTTACCTTTCGAACAAAAATTATAAAACTTATTAAAGTCACTTAAAACTTATTGAAAACGTCATTAAAAAGTTATTACAAATGTTTTGAAATTTTCTTCATATTATAAATAACCCTATTATAAATATATTTCAATATTATAGATTGTACCCAATGCCAGTTATTTCTAATAACTTATCACATAATTATACCAGAGTAAATATGTAGCTTTAAATAAAAATAATTATGTACTTTCAGATACTGTTAATAAGTAAACTTTAATGAATTATTATAGACGTAAATATTGTACGATATAATGAATATACACCTTGTGAAATCAATTTATTAAGATATTCTAATAATATCGATTTCTGTTTCTCAATTACAATAATCCGCTGCAACTCAAGTTCAGAAAATATTAAATTAGAAATGGATTCTTATTACATTTAATGGTAGCACATCAATAATGTCATAAAGTTGTAAAGAACGTTTAATTACATGGTAACTATCTATTGACTTTAGATGCTCCATATTCCCTTGAAATTGAAAATAATATTATAAAATCACATAAGCCTTGTAAACTGGATACTATTGATTTCTATCTACCAAAGTCATCTACATCTACCGTACCAAAGTTAAATGAATTTAAATTAGCAAAAAATATAAATTTGAAATTGATGACCTCAAGAAAGAAGCCACAAAGGACAGGATGATGACATAATCTAAGAAAACAAAACTTCAGGAGAAGTTTCCATCAACGGATGGAGGAGTTACGTATCCACTCCGAAGCACGGAGTGTTTACATCAGCCGACTGCTGACATTGGCGTCTTATAAAAAAAATTACGTTTTGTTACATGTTTCCCAAAAACGCATTAAGAACTGAATAAACTACTCATTCAAGATAAAGCATGTATAATGGCCGTGGACAAATATTCAAGTATTCAATACTTATTCATAGTGTTCAACTTGCAATTAATTGTTATTATTAACTCGGGCCACTCGCCTTCGGCCCGTGACGTAAACGTCACCCTGCGTTTGTAATGGCTATCATTAATTGCTCGTTGCATAATATACTATTATGAGACGAGTACGTTTATGGCCGAATGAGATCTCCAGCGAGGCAAATCAAATATGAGTAATAGAACATTAGGTATTATTTATACCAGTTACAGTGAGTGAGTGATTTTATGTTCGATTTAATTATAATATTTTCCATTTTCGCAAATTTTGAGTTTTTTTTAATAAGTATGGAAGTGTCTGTTATTACACTCTTCGTTACGAAAGTCGATGAATATATTGCATTTGATCGGGTAATAACTACATCCATCCAACAAACGGAGTGCATCAAAACAGTGATCGATGCGTAATCAGCCACGTGCGTATCTATGTGTTGATTGGCTAAAGCAGACATGCCTTTAACTTTTGGCCAATAGCATTTTATTTCAACCAGTCGGCGGGATGTATATAGTTTAGAATCGCCAATTTTCGTCGGAGATCATTTTTATACCATTATATTCATCATCAAATTTTAAGCAACTTTCAAACCGTCCGTCAGTATATTTAATTGGATGCCAAGTTTTTTGTTAACACGCTATCTTAAATATCTTCACACAGCGTAAGACTTGGTATGAAAATAGTTTTTTGGGTAAAGGAAGCCAAATCCAATAATAAATGCCCCCACAGTGGGTTTGCAAGTCATACATAAAATGTATCATGATCAACAAATCATACAGATCTAAAACGTTCCTAATGAATTATGATGGCCACGCAGCATATTCTTCGAGCAATAAATAATCTCTAAAATCAAAAGTCAATAAATTAAAATCACTTTCGATAGCGCAGCGGTAATATTCCAGAATCACAGGCAATAGGTACCCCTCCTATTGCCCCAAAAGGGGTTTATTACTCAACATTAAATATAGTGTCAACATTTGACACTATATTTTAAATTAGATTTTCCAAAGGTTTTAATTAATTATTTGAAGCTTGTTGGCATTATTTTTAGGGGTGCACCGAGTGCCGTGTAGGTCGGTGCTCGGCCTGAAATTTCACCGAGTACCAAATTAATATTCGGTGATCGTGCTTATATTCATTACTCGACTGAGTAAAGTAGAATAGTAGAAATAATCCTTTTCGGCATGTAAAAACAGTAAGAATTGGACATATAATAGCAAATTAATAAAATGAATAATTTAATCAATCATTCATATGTTTTAATAACATACCTACTTATGCAAAGTAACAAAATTTAACTAGACAAAATTTATTAAGACAAAAACAGTGGCATTAATAATTGCATACTTGTAATTTACAAGAGGAAGATTATAATGTAAATTAATATATGTTTCTCTCGATTTTACGTTTCAACGCATTTCTTTTTTTGTCTCGAAGACGTTTCCCGCCTCTGAAAATAATCTTTCACTAAAAATGATCGAAGCTGGACAAGTAATGCTTCATTGCCTTGAGTAAAGGGAAAAGTTATTTTGATTGCCTTGCCACCAGTGAAATGGTGAGCATTCTATCGATTATAGTATTTATTTTTTTGGTAAAATCTTACTTGAATCTGACTCAATTTTTTTCCATTATTTTATTGTATTAATTTTGTCATGAAACCACATTGCCATGTTGTAAATATCATGTAAACCCTCCAACGAAGTATACATGGACCAAATAATGCAACTTAAGGATATTGTTGACAAATTGTTAAAATAGCACAACTATTCATCTAATTAAATGAATTATCAATTACCTAAATACATTCTAAGAACAAGTAATAAAGTTAACTTATTTAAGATTTTTTTCAAATAAATCAACATTATAAAACGCTTCTAATTAAGAAACCAATTGATATTTAAAATATAAATATGAGGTTTAAAATATAAATATGAAATCAGTTAAAATTTCTGCCGCAAATGGACAAAAATTAAGGTGAAAAAAACTGAACAAAAATCGACTTTTTAATAAATATTTTATCTCGCTATATGATATACCATTTTCATATAATATCTGATAATCTATGATCCGGTATCAGAGATATATACAAATATTTTTATCATAGGAAAAAATTGCCCGAATTCTTATAAGCTACAAAATAGTTTAAAGAAATTTTAAATACAAGACCTACTTTAAGGATTATGGCGGAAAAACTTGAAATTGCTGAATATTTCTAAACCATACATCTCTGCTAGTTGAAGAGATACAGAAAAGAAAATTCAGACAAAAATTGTTGGTAAAATAGAGACCTTTAATGGAGCTCTATTTTTTCTATTCTTTTTCTATTATTTATTTTCTATTTATATTAAAAAGTAAGAAGCTGCATTGTAATAACTATAAGACTTTTTTTAAATGTATTCAATTTATGAAAAGAATAATTGCTCATAATTAACAATTTAAAATCATGTTTCATTTGTATTTTATTTTGATTCATTTAACTGACATTAATTATTTCTAAAGATTACAAATAGAGACATTGATATAAAAATAAATTAAACACTAAATAAAAAATGTAATAAAATACCTAAAGTATCTAAAAATATAAAGAAAAGTAAATATCTAAAGTAAAAATATGTATAGTATACCTACCATGATATATACAAAAATAATTACAAACACACATTACCAACAAAATGCACAACATAAAATAGAATAGATTGATAAAAATTTTATATAGAGCAGTGAAATAATTGTAATATTACCAATGTTGGCAATTTAAATGACTTCATGAATCGTGACGTGCACACATTCAATTATTGCCTCTACAATAACATTTAAATTTAAAATATTCGAAAACGGTTGGCTATGAAAAAATGACAAAACAGAATTCATTAAATCTGATAGTACCTAAATGTTACTTAATAGTAAAGTTACACCTACACTTATTTAAGAATTTACAAAATGCGTTATACTAGTAACGATCGCTATAATATGTTCGTTACATATCGTCAATGCAATTTTAATTCAGTAGCAGCATGAACAGAATATAAAAACAGATTTCAACACGCTCCACAGCCGAATAGGACTCAGTTCAAGAAATTAGCCAGCAGTCTGAAAAAATATGGTTCATTCTTAAAAAAGAAAACAAGGATAAATATTGTTAATGATAATGCACCTAAATAAGGTAAATCGAGTTATTACTTATGTGAGAAACCGAAATATGCAGAATTTGGAAACATCGTTAAGACAAATTCACAGGGTTGCCTGCCATGTAAAGAGAAATAGTGTGAGGAAAATTATAAATAAAAGTGGTTACCGATGTTATAGAGCCATAAAAGTGCACCATTTAGAAGTAGAGGAGAAGTCAAGGAGGTAGCCTTTTTGCAGTTGGCTTCTTCAAAAGAAACGTGGCGATCAATTAATATATGTACATATATGTTCCGACGAGTCGAATTTTCAAATAATGGGTTTCGTTTTTCAATAAACGTATCTATGGTTAAGTATTCTAGGCACCAAAATAATAGGTCCCTCTTTTTATGATGGTCAATTGACTGGACTAAGTTACCTCAACTTTCTGAGCCACTAATTTGAGGAATTTTTAGAGGACCTACCTTTGGAAGATTGCGAAATTTTGCATATTTTCAACAAAATGGGGCCTCCTACAATGCTCGAATTTGTCGGGATTATTTAAATGAAATCCTCAACATTTGGTAGGTACCAATGGATTTATTCGGTGGCCCCCTCGTTCCCCAGAAATAACCCCAATGGATTTCTACTAGACGATCTAAAGGCTCGAATTCAACAAGCATGCGATTCGATTATTCCCGACATATTAAGTAATGTTTTGAGTGCAGTGCCCCGCCGTGCTGGAATGTGCATAAGAAATCGTGGTGGAGATTTTCAACACTTGCAGTGAAATTTTAAACATTGCTTCATTATTAGTTGTGTTAAATTCATTTTTAATTGTTATATTGTTATTGTTTTGTTTGTACTGAAATTTAATTCTTTTATTTTATCATATTTTTTCATAAGTAAGATAAAAAAGAATTTTTTTTTTATTGAAAAATGTTTCTATAATTATTTGTTTAGTTCTAATGAATAAATATGGCATATGGTATATCGCTAAAAAAGGAAAAAAATATGCATTTGCTGACACTATTTTCCACTTGACCCGTTAAAAACACCCCAAGAGTAAATCCCAAAAGACAGTAATTCTGCAAAAATATAAATAGAGTCCTATTCAAGGTCTCTATTTTGCCAACAATTTTTGTCTGGACATTTTTTCTGTATCTCTTCAACTAACGGAGATATATAGATATATGATTTTGAAATATTCAGCAATTTCAAGTTTTCCGCCACAACTCTTAAAGTAGGCCATGAATTTCAAATTTCTTTAAACCACGTTGTAGCTTATAAGAATTAGCTCATTTTTTGTAGAAGTATTTTTTAACACGATTAATATTAAACGAGATATTCACGATGGCCCTGATAAAGTAATAGGCTGCTATATAGCAGCTCACTTGTTTATAGCCTATACATTAACCCCTCATACACCCACAGTTAATATGCGAACGCAAATATTTTCGAATATTTGGACTAAACGACTACTCCATCACATGATAGTTCCTCTAAACAAGTAGCTTTTCATAAACTAACAACATTAAAAATAAAGTAAACTAATAAAATTAGTAAATAGTAGGATTCCGGGTTCTGATAAATCACATCACAGAGAGATATGGGCCATATGAATAAAAGTAAAGTAAATGTTTAAATCATAAGGCAGAAGGAAAAGCAAATGCTTAGAGCAAAAGGTAGGAGTAAAAGCAATTGATTCATTCAATATGAATAATGATTACCTTATACATGCAAGCAAATGCTTCATAAAAATGAGTAAAAGCGCGTATCTAAAATATTGGAGATTAGCAGGTACTGTTGCATTTGTGTCATGGTTGGAAATAACAAAATTGTGCGTGTTGGGACCTGCAGTTTAAGCAGTTGTAGCAGCCTGCTCTAATGGTGACAGAAAAATAATTGAAACAAGCTCTTACTTCAACCTCAGTTCTAATCAACCCAAATTTAGACGAAACGTTTATATTCACTAGTGATGCAAATGCTTTTGCTATTGGTACTGTGTTAGCACTAGGCCCCCATTGGTAAGGATTTACCAATAGCCTTTGCTTCAAGAACAGTTTGCAAAGCGGAAACTAAATAGTCGACCATAGAGCGTGTATTGGTTGTAAAGGACGCCCGTACATATTTGGGCGCAGGTTCAAACTAATAACCTATCATATACCCCTAACGTGGTTCCTTTCAATAAAAGATCCTGGCAGCCGCCTGGCATGCTGCCGGTGGAGATTAAAATTCGAGAAATACGAGTACGAAATCGAATAAACCCGGCAGAATTAATAAAAATGCAGATCATCTTTCTCGCATAAATAAAATCATTTCAAAGATTACTCTGATTGTTTTGAGTTCTAGCGGTGCCAGCTCGGATGCTACTGAACAGCACGGGTGTGAAGTTATCCACATCCACATTTTCAGATAGGACTATAATTGATAAAGCCGTGGTCTCAATTCATATAGGTTCCGCTTTTGATAAAAAATGTATGTTTTAGGAATAAGTACATGAAAACTTAGGGATATAAACACAATACACCTATACAACATCTGCTGAATGGATAAAATTAATGTTAACATACATTATTTAAGCCGTGATACAGATTTTATTTAAATTGGGTTAAAATTATTTAGATAAAGAATAGCAATTAAAAATGAAGGTGTAGAGTTTTTATTTCACGATAGGTCGATAGAGAATTAAAGAATACATGGTAGAGTACCATTCAGTTTATTTGTCAGGCCGTCTAGGGGGATGAAATGGGGTAAAATTTGTTTAAAAAAATAATAGCAAGTTCAAATGATGGTGTAGAGTTTTTATTCCACTACAGGGCGATAGACAATCAAAGAATACATAGTAAAGTACCATTGCTTTTATTTGTCAGGCCGTCTAGGGGGATGAAATGGGGTTAAAATTGTTTAAAAAATTTACAGCAAGTTCAAATGAAGGTGTAGAGTTTTTATTTCACTACAGATCTATAGAGAATCAAAGAATACATGGTAGAGCACCATTGCATTTATTTGTCAGGCCGTCTAGCGGGATGAAATGGGGTAAAATTTGTTTAAAAAAATAATAGCAAGTCCAAATGATGGTGTGAAGTTTTAATTCCACTACAGGTCGATAGAGAATCAAAGAATACATGGTAGAGCACCATTGCATTTATTTGTCAGGCCGTCTAGGGGGATGAAATGGGGTAAAATTTGTTTAAAAAAATAATAGCAAGTCCAAATGATGGTGTAGAGTTTTAATTCCACTACAGGTCGATAGAGAATCAAAGAATACATGGTAGAGCACCATTGCATTTATTTGTCAGGCCGTCTAGGGGGATGAAATGGGGTTAAAATTGTTTAAAAAATTTACAGCAAGTTCAAATGAAGGTGTAGAGTTTTTATTTCACTACAGGTCTATAGAGAATCAAAGAATACATGGTAGAGCACCATTGCATTTATTTGTCAGGCCGTCTAGGGGGATGAAATGGGGTAAAATTTGTTTAAAAAAATAATAGCAAGTTCAAATGATGGTGTAGAGTTTTTATTCCACTACAGGGCGATAGACAATCAAAGAATACATAGTAAAGTACCATTGCTTTTATTTGTCAGGCCGTCTAGGGGGATGAAATGGGGTTAAAATTGTTTAAAAAATTTACAGCAAGTTCAAATGAAGGTGTAGAGTTTTAGTGAGGTGTAGAGGAGTAGAATTTTTTTAAACAATTTTAACCCCATTTCATCCCCCTAGACGGCCTGACAAATAAATGCAATGGTGCTCTACCATGTATTCTTTGATTCTCTATCGACCTGTAGTGGAATTAAAACTCTACACCATCATTTGGACTTGCTATTATTTTTTTAAACAAATTTTACCCCATTTCATCCCCCTAGACGCCCTGACAAATAAATGCAATGGTGCTCTACCATGTATTCTTTGATTCTCTATAGACCTGTAGTGAAATAAAAACTCTACACCTTCATTTGAACTTGCTGTAAATTTTTTAAACAATTTTAACCCCATTTCATCCCCCTAGACGGCCTGACAAATAAATGCAATGGTGCTCTACCATGTATTCTTTGATTCTCTATCGACCTGTAGTGGAATTAAAACTCTACACCATCATTTGGACTTGCTATTATTTTTTTAAATAAATTTTACCCCATTTCATCCCCCTAGACAGCCTGACAAATAAATGCAATGGTGCTCTACCATGTATTCTTTGATTCTCTATAGACCTGTAGTGGAATTAAAACTCTACACCATCATTTGGACTTGCTATTATTTTGTTAAACAAATTTTACCCCATTTCATCCCCCTAGACGGCCTGACAAATAAATGCAATGGTGCTCTACCATGTATTCTTTGATTCTCTATAGACCTGTAGTGAAATAAAAACTCTACACCTTCATTTGAACTTGCTGTAAATTTTTTGAACAATTTTAACCCCATTTCATCCCCCTAGACGGCCTGACAAATAAAAGCAATGGTACTTTACTATGTATTCTTTGATTGTCTATCGCCCTGTAGTGGAATAAAAACTCTACACCATCATTTGAACTTGCTATTATTTTTTTAAACAAATTTTACCCCATTTCATCCCCCTAGACGGCCTGACAAATAAATGCAATGGTACTCTACCATGTATTATTTAATTCTCTATCGATCTATCGTGAAATATAAACTCTACACCTTCATTTGACCTTGCTGTAAATTTTTTAAACAATTTTAACCCCATTTCATCCCCCCAGACGGCCGGACAAATAAAAGCAATGGTACTTTAATATGTATTCTTTGATTCTCTATCGACCTGTAGTGGAATAAAAACTCTACACCTTCATTTGAACTTGCTATTATTTTTTTAAACAAATTTTACCCCATTTCATCCCCCTAGACGGCCTGACAAATAAACTGAATGGTACTCTACCATGTATTCTTTAATTCTCTATCGACCTATCGTGAAATAAAAACTCTACACCTTCATTTTTAATTGCTATTCTTTATCTAAATAATTTTAACCCAATTTAAATAAAATCTGTATCACGGCTTAAATAATGTATGTTAACATTAATTTTATCCATTCAGCAGATGTTGTATAGGTGTATTGTGTTTATATCCCTAAGTTTTCATGTACTTATTCCTAAAACATACATTTTTAATCAAAAGCGGAACCTATATGAATTGAGACCACGGCTTTATCAATTATAGTCCTATCTGAAAATGTGGATGTGGATAAGTTCACACCCGTCTGAACAGCACCATCACTTTTCCGCAAGTAAATGCTCGCACTTGTGAGCAAATGGTTGGCTTTATTCATACGTTTGCAGCTAATTCTTTTATTTCATAAGCACTGCTTCTTACTTTTCAGTAAAAGGATTTCCTTACAATTGTATTGATAACCCTTGAAGAATTTACTTTGAATTTTGCAAGTATAGGCCAATGCTCCTTTTTAATCATATCGAAAAATATGTAGCTTAGTTCCGTTACAAAGACCCTTAATTCTATTAAATTCATTTGTGCTATTTAAACCTAAATATAATGCAATATTAGGTATTTCGAAAACAACGCATTTTGTATGAAATTTGCGTATTTGTTACATCGCCTTCACCTCAAATATTTATTCTAAATACATATCATGATCATGGAGCCATATCGTCATATCATAGTCAGTAGTAAGTCATGCGTATTACATGTAAAAAGTATATTGTAAGTGCATAGTAAAGTTTATTAGTTCAATTTCAGTTATAGGTTTTTCAAAGCTTTTTTTCTATAAAATATAATATATTACTAGGTTTATCTTCTTCTGATTTATATATACAGGTTGTACCTACTGAACTCTGTAATATTCCAGGGTTAGTATATTATGTAAAACTAGGATCCTTTTGCTACATACAATGTCTTGATAGTACCCTGCATGGATGCCCTAAAAGAAAAATACAATAATTAGTATTAATAATAGTGAGGATGAATATAAAGTTTCAAAAGGTCGCGATTCTGCTGCCTTACGGGGCATCCATTTCCAAGTTCGGCGAGTGCCGCTCACTGAAGCAAGGTAAGGTAATTAAATTAAAAAAATTAAAATAGTAGGTACAAAATTCATAATAAATGAATAATAAAATAGTAATGACTATTAGTGGTTTTATGATGCTTAAACAATTGAAAATCAACGATGTCATTGACCAAAAACAGTTGAAAATATTAATAGTAGATATATTAAAATATTACTTCCATAAAATTGTGTTACATAACTAGTAGGTACTAGTAATTTCTGAAAGAACCCAATTATGCAGTGGAATTAATTCCTTAATATCGCCAAATGAACCGATCAGATGGCAGATTAATATAGGTTATGCAATATGGAGGTTAAGCAAGATGTTTACACAAAACATAACATAAAATGGGCATATTCCGAGGTCCTCCAGTATTAAGAGCATTTCACTTAGGATATTTGAATCATGAACGTGGAAATACTTAACATTTTAGTAGCTTAAATGTGGTTCATGAATCCGGTAACATATGCTGTAAACTTATGCCGTTAACTTATTGTGACATGGTTCACGATGGCTGTTTCATCATGAATGTTATTCCGGTAACTTTAAAAAGTGATATAGTGACATTGACTGGTCATGTAATTTTATATCCATCACAGTCTGTATACTGTATTAGCTAAAAAAATATTTTTAAAAACAATAACCAATATTGGAAAACAAAGAAGTGGTTCTTTGTTTTCCAGTTGCGTTTACAAAATGTAAACGCAACTGACTAGAGTTTCAAATGACATATAACTGCTGAGCGTCTCCGCCTACATAAAATAACGTGATTGGTCGAACTTATTCCGTATTCCGTAAGAAATAAAATATCGTCAACTATTTAAGGTAGGTTTGCGCTGGATCAATTTTCAATCAAGTTAAGTTAACACCCATCATGAACCAGACTTTTTTATTAGACTGCATCATAGTTACCTATAAATAGTTACCATATCTATAAATATTATTATTATTATATAAAGACAGCTTCTAAATTTGTCACGTACCTATCATCAGAAAATTATGCAGATACTTAGCAATCGAAGCGTTGTGAATAATCATCACTAAGATAATGGGGTGGTGAGAATATTAAAAGTTAAAAGTCAACCTATCAAATTGTCTAAAAACTTCATATGTTAAGTAGTTCCAGAATATTTTTTTTTAATAACGTTTTGAAAAGTTGTACATTTAATATTGAATTTGAGTTGGGAAAAGTTGGATTTTTCTCAGACAGAGAACTAGAGGGGGAAAATTTCTCTAGAAATCAAAATGGGGTTTATATTGATTCTTCTATATCATCTCCCATATTATTCATGTTGGAAGCAGAAGATTCGGACACTTCATAATTCTGACACAATGATATTAAAGAAAATTAAAGAAAACAAACTCGTTTCTATATCCACAATCCCTCAGGATTCTTGATTCAGATTTTCGAATTTCCCAATTTTCAATAAATAATTATGATAAAAATCGTTATTTGAACTCTTTATAAAACACCATTAAAAAATCATATGTGCAACTCCTAGGAAAGTGCCTTTTCCGCATATGGGGTATTTTTTATCTCGGCTGGCGCCTCGACCAAAAAAACCTACGTCTGATGTGAAAAAAAGTCACTTTTGCTAACTTAATTGCACAAGTAGCTATTTCCATATTATAACAACAGTTTCAGAAGGGCACTTTGTGCATAAGGTAACGTAATTAGTTTTTTAAAAGTTAATTAAGAGAATAGTAGGTATATTTTACAATAAAAGATGGAAATACTGCTTTGTTAATGAGAGGAGAGTTGTCGATGTTGCTATGGACTGATTTATTGGTATGTTGTCGAAGTCATCAACATGAAATTTAGCTATAGTTTCAGGCATATTTCCAGTTCCATATTTTTTCACGATATGGTAACATTTTCCGTCATCGTCTCATTTTATTACAGGGGGGGCGGCATCAAAATCGTAAGCACGACTGACCTACAGTCTAGTATGACACGTTTGTAATTTAAAAAATAAAATAAATTATAAACTGTCATAACAGACTGTGTGTCAGTCGTGCTTAAGGTTTTGAGAACGATAGCGGATAAGTTTTCGAAACGGTTTAAAGTGATTTGTTATATTGTTAATCTGCTTTTTGGTGAGATTTCTTGATTAGCCAAAAACTTTTTCAAAAAACCAACCTTTGACTGATCCATCCGCGCAGAGGTTAATTTATTAATTTTCGTATTTTTATTTTTTTCAATAGTGGCATTACCCAAATAGATAAGTAATGTTTTATTTAATACAACATCCTATATATTTTTAAATATTAACAATCTGTGTGAATCTTCCCTTCCGACGACACACGGATTATTAATTTTTGATTATGCATTGCTGAGTTATGTGAAAATTATGCCTGCGACAAGGTTTAGCGTAGAAATTCATTGCCCGTCTGTAAAATATTCTGTAATAATGCATCCAAGAGATGCACAAAAAATTATGAAACGAAATTTTTTTAAAATAATGTATATTTCACACAATCGGCATTTTAATGATTTTCCAGGTACGTTTTTTAAATTTTTTCAAATGGAAAAAATGGGAAAAAATTGGTACCTACATTATTTTATTTCTGAAATGAAAAGTTAATTTTACTTAGTTTTCATTAATAATGTCTTATTAATATTCGTTAATACCTAAAATATATATTTTCGCAGATATTTCGATTTTTTCATTAAGTAATCGTAATCAGATAATAATTTATGTTTTGATCTAGGTAGTCTTTAAACTGAATTAAGCAGTTGATTTCATGTTGTTATCGACTTGAGGTCTACCATGTCGTAGTAAATCTTTTACACCACCCATTTCCCATTTTTTTAACTAGTCACCTTACATCACCATATTCAATCATCATTAATAACTACGTCATATTTTCTCCTATTCAGTTAAATATGCCATTTTAATTCATACTTACTTGCTTTTTAAATTTATAATTTTTCATATTGAGAGAAATGGAATAAGTTAATGGTTAGAATTACTGATCTGAGAATGTTTTACCGTCCTCTCTCTCATCTTTAACCATCCTTTTTCCATTCTCTATCTCAAAAACAGACAACCCCTAATAGTACTGTTGGCGTTAGACAAAAAAAACTATAAGGTATTAAATTTTACAGTGTTGCAGGGTTACAGTGTTTTACAGTTTAAACAAACAATGTTGTCACAAAAATATCGATTTAAAAAAATAAATAAGTAAATTTTTTATTGTTATTGACAGTAGTGACATTGACATTAACTAAAAAGGTATATAAAGCTGGCAGGGCAACATGTGCAAATCGAAAAATTACTATGCCGAAAATTTTCCGCTTATTAGTCGCTAGTTAGTTGCTAGGCAACTGAATTTGTCGCTTTTTTTGTTTTTTCTCGGGGTGCCCTGCTAAGTTGATGTAAAGTTAGCAGGGCAACTAGAATAAAAAATATTTAATATTGACAGACCCTCTAAAATCGCTTATTTTTTTAGCCGCTAATTAGTTGCGATCGAATACCTAACGTCGATACCAATTTTTTTTAAATAACAATTGCCCTGCTAAGTTTATATCAACTTAGCAAGTCAGCAATGTTACAAAATTTATTAAAACATTAATAGATTATCTTACAGTACGTAGTTTCTTTGTCGCTAATTAGTTGCTATGAGACAAAGGCGAAAGATATTATTTTGAAGAAAAGGGTATTTACAATCTTATACACTGCTTGTCAAAAATTGTGCATAATACAGAAAACCCTTTTATTTTCAAAAACGATTTTCACCAGTATCTGCATTAATTATTACTTATTAATGCATCATTAATTTATATTTAAGAAATATTCAATTGTGCACATATCAACATCATGCTTATCAGTTCTATATTTTCTTATTTTCTTTCCACAGAAACTTTTTTTTCATGTGTTACTTCATTATTTTTATATTAATGTATATTTTATTATAATACTGCAGTGTAGTATTCCTAAAAACGGTGTAAGATATCGATTGAAATATGGTATACCTTTTTAGCAAAGAGAGGAAGCGAAAAATGTCAGAAAATTTTAAATATGGTAACTGTCAAAGATGTATAATTTTAATATCATACGAATACTTATTACTTTAAACCTGCACGAGCATATTAGTATGAATTATTTTAATTTCTAAAAAATTTCATTGTTGTCATTTCTTACTTTGCAGGCTCGATAGGAATTTTTTTATGAAGTAGGTAGTAAATGTTTACTTCCCCCAGTTATACACCAGTATACACCCAGTTTTCATTTTTCTGGGTTTCTTGTTTTACGCAAAACATCACTTCCTTTACGTTAACGTTTCTATGGCTTTATATTTTCATTACATTTTAATTCTAAATACTTATTTAATGGCGGATTAATAAACTATACTAAACAATACTTTAAAAAAATTGAATAATTCTCTGAAAGTCTCTGATCTATTAAAAAGGGATACTGTCCGAAGAAAGCAAAACGCATAGCAAACCTAAGTAGATAGGTATTTATTTGTATTTATTTGCAGGAGGTATTTATTTCCAACTATTGCAAATATTGAGAATAGACTACCTACCTGACCTAGCACTTGCTAGCAAATCTATCCTTTTTAACTTAATAAAGAAGCGCTATGTATTGTCAATACACACCCTGAATTTGTAGTGGGGCGCGATAGAAAGAGAATCACTTGTAGGGTGGTGAGTTTAAAGTGACGCCCGCCCTACATACGTATGTATATTTTACTTTACGACCTAACTTGTATCCTATATATCCATTAAATTACGAAGGCCCAGAACAACCAACGCGACGCAAGCGTACGTCGCATATAATTGATACTACATTCATGTTACATTTTCCCTGTACTAGTAGAATTAGGTAATTAGTTATAATATGTATGTTAATAACTGTAATATAATAACAACAAGCGATATATTAATACTGTTTTCCTTTATTTACAGGATGAAAATAAATCAAATAAATCAGCAGAAAAAAAGCGATGGATACATGATCCCTCTAGTAAGTAAATATTTCACCTAGGTATATCAAAAATATATATTAATTCTATAGTCGACTAGTAGCGCTTTCAATCAGTGTTCAACACGTCACATAAAAATCTAAAACCTTTTAGGCTAAACATAACAGGAAAAAGAAAGGCAAATAGGGGAAAATTTTCGCCATGGTCGTAATTTTCTCACCCTTTATGTTTTTTGAGTCGCTGAACATGAATCTGAACTCTTCTGACAGATAAATTTTTCTCTGGACCCCTTTTTTGCAAAGAAATTTAATATTTTGGCACGTTCTCGGTTTCTCTCATATTAGTTCAAAAACTATGCGTTTTATCGAAAAGGCCAAAAGGCCTATACAAAATTAACGTTGCAAGCGAGAGATAACTAGACCACTCTAGCGGTCAGTTGCTACTACTCATCAGACATTAATAAGTAATGTCTTATGACAAGCAGCGTCCTGCAATGCAGGCACCTACAGCCGCGACCCTAGCCAAAAGTAGGCTAAACTACATACTGAATGGATTTACAGGTAACAACTACTCAGAGAGCTAATACTCCTTCCTGTATTGAATTACACATGCAAATCCGATAAGATAGCCATGGTCATTCACCAATACCTCCACCAGGTGTAGACTAGTTTGACCATGTATGCTTTCACAGTTAAGAAATCCAAATACATGAAATGGAATCCAAATACAATTTTGTACACAACAAACTATAATTATTGCATTGTAACTGAACACATGCAAACCGTTCTCTATACCATTCATGATCCCCAGTACACCGTCCTTTTTTTTGAAAGTTATTAGAACAGTGGTACAGATGGTGTTAGCGGCTTAATTTTAACGAGTCTACTACACTGCAAAATTTGCAGAGTACGAGATGGGCACTTTTACGCACGCGCAGCACCTCAATCTGTCGTTCTTGCGCGGTTACGATTTTTTATTACAATACTCAATTTTTTTTATTTTAGTTGATTGAAAGATTATGCATCACATCAAAGGAAAATTTTGATATCCGAAACAAAAGATTGTCGCGATTGTCAAGTCCGACACCTGCAACAGTGTTATTATTGCAGGTGTCGGACTCGACAATCGCATACATAGGGAGGACGGTACCTTCCTTTGGAAAGAATATAGAAAAGTATTAATTTATTACCTTTGGGGGTACCTAAAACGCATACAAAAAAATCAACGAGGTAAGTGATGTTGTCATAATACCATAGGGAAAATCTCGCTGTCTAGTATCTACTGTACTAGTTAAGATATTATCAGCCAGTCAAAATCTTGATAATAATCTATGATTTTATTATGGTTGACCAAAACAATTTTACCTGTATAATTAATTCACATGGGGAACTATTATAGAACTATTATTTGTTAGCAGTTCGACAGTTTTAAGGTTGAAAATTGTCAGTTTGAAAATTATGGATGATAACCAAAGGCCAAAAGTTGACAAAGTGATGATATGGCTAATAGCTTACAAAGGTCTGGGTAGACCTGGGACTTGCCTGCCTCGGCATTACAACGAAGCTGAATACGGAGATAGTACCTATCATAATAACTGAAGATAATTGTTTAGTGAAGTAATTTATTTAGTGTAGTTGAATTATTTAGGAAGTCAAATAATATGAGAGCTCTAACATGAGGTATGAGGCCATTACTATTTCACTAATATAAAAGTTCTTATATATAAAAATCAATGAAGAAAAAAAGAATATTTTATAGCAAAACTGATCTAAAGTCAATCTTAAAATAAAATAAGGTAGGTATGGGGTTCTTTTCTCTCGTTGTATCATACTTTGCACCGAATCCTGCTTCCGGCAAGCGCACTGTTATTTAACATATGCGCCTTTCCTCTTTCTCCGCAGGCATGGATAAGCTCTCATAGAAAAAAATATTTTCGTTTTTACCCTGCCTATCCTTTCCTGAAATTCTATCAAACATTATTCATGGGGATAATTACTTTCAGTTCACATACCAAATTTCGCGAGGTATAGATTATGTTATATTTATTATGGATTAATTTAAATTAATTTTTCTACGTTCATGCAAACTACAAAAATTTAGTAAACTATATGTAATGCAAAAACTCGGTCTTTATTAGAGTCTTTATTAGACTATTGCAATAATTTTTTTATTGCACTCATCTGTCAGTCTACTAGTGTTTTGACATATAAATTTTGACATCTCACCTAATGTCATGACATTAATGCCACCTAAACTAAACATTTTTTGTTTTTTTCAGGAATGTAGAATAGCTATCTATGTAACCAGTTGGGAAAAGTACTATTTTGTGTAACGAGCAGATTTCTGCGGAACGAGAGATAGCGAGTTCCGCAAAAGGATGCGAATTACACAAAATAGTGTTTCCCAACGTGTTTCATACAAGATTTTTTCTAATTTTCACCAATATTATATTTTACGAGAAGAAAACTCTAAATCTTATACGTTTAAAAACAATCTAGTAGGTTGTAACGGTGTGAAAGCTCGTCACTTTCATAGCTTGTCGGGTCTAAATAACCTACTATGAAAATGAACTTTACAAAACCAGTAGCGTAAAATTTTACTTTTCGTAACTGGTTGTGAAAAGTAAGACGTTTCCTAACGTCAAAGGGTTTTGAAAAGTATCACTTTACATGTCAAAATTAGAAAAAAAAAATTTCTAATTTTGACATGTAAAGTGGCACTTTTCAAAACCCTTTGACGTTAGTAAACCAGAATATGAATTAACCAGAATATGAATTAACCCGATTCGGATCCTCAGAATTGCATTCTGAGAGGTATTTGAGCTAAGCACATGCTGTCGGAAGCTCGACACTTTGTTACAATGCCTAACAAGTCAGTTAAGACTCAGCAGGCTTCTCATTCGGCTAGAGATTTGGATCGTCCCAGGAGGCAACCACCATTTCCGCCATTTGAGATATTTTTAAAATTCTCGTAAATATGAAAAAAATCCAGTAGCAGCAACGCTTCGAAAAGAAGAAATTGTTGAATACCAATTAAAGAGTCGTCTGCAATCTCTACTAAACGTACGTTAAAAAAAAATTTAATACGAAATTTTTAAAAGAAAACACTGATTTGTATTTAATTCAGCTGGCAGAATGAAATCAAATACTCCGTTTTAGATACGATTCTACGATTAACATATTTTAATAAAACTAAGAACTAAAATATTATTATTTTGGCAATGGAGTTGCAGTCACCGTTTCATTAATTTATAGATTATAATTAATTGTTAGTAAACATTTGGACATTTTCAGGCGACCTGTGCCGACCACTCAATTGTAAGAAGAAAGAAATTTGTCTACTAGAGGATTCCTTCACAGCCGTTTGTGTGTCCAGGAAAGAATTAAAGAAAAATGGGTAAATATGTTTTTTGCTTTCAGTCCCTATATATTTAAAATTACATGGAAAGAGGAAACATATAAACAAATACCTGCTACCAATAAATATATTAAACTAATAAAAATACAAAACTTTTTGACTTGAACTCACATAGGTAGCACTATTTTCGCACATATTTAAAACGTTTTGTTAAAAGGGATTTAAAAAATAAACAAATACCTGCTACCAATAAATATATTAAACTAATAAAAATACTAAACTTTTTGACTTGAACTCACATATATAGCACTATTTTCGAACATATTTAAAACGTTTTGGTAAAAGGGATTTAAAAAATTAGGTATGTTACTGATTTCATTAGATAGGTAGCATTAAGGTTCATTTGTTACAATACAAACTATTACATTTTTAAATTTTGTCTTTTTAAATAATTTTAAATGTCGTACCAAGGAAGTTTTGTTGTACGCGAAATGTATTACACTAAATGTACACTATGAATGAAATGTACACTAAATATATTGCAAGTGTATATTAATAAAAATATTTAAAAAAAAATATATAATAAAAATTTACATACCCATCCTAGTCGGAGAGCTGTTGACGTTTCATGAAGTGTTTGATTCAGGAAAAAAAATTACATAATGGTATCTATACAAATGATTTTAATATACTAGACAGTTTCAAGAAGTTGAAATAAGTAATTCTAGACAACAAAATTTAGGTGACACTTTTTGTACTTTTTTAAGTTTTAAGATATCCCCCTCTACCTCGCATCTGATACGGTGGCCCAAATGATTTGAACATACTAGGCAGTTTCGAGAAGTTAAAATACGTAATTCTGGATAGCGAAATTTAGTAGACACGCGTTAGATAATACGATAATTTTTTTCAGACAGTCTACAGTTTAGTCACTTTATAAAACTTCTGCCCTGCCAAAATTTAAGAGCAAAAGTGATCTTAAAACAGTACTAAACACTAAAATAGGTAGTTACCTAATTCCACATCTCCACATCTTATTCTCCAACACCTCGATATTGTTTATTATGATTTAAAATTAAATTTTGATTAATGTGGGATTTGAGTTTCAAAATTAAGGAATTGTGGTTACATGACAATGACATGATGACAACCACCGTGCCGCATCTTTCTCCATGTTAATCACCAGATCGATGGTAGATAGGGCACCTTCGTTGCACGGAAAGTTATTTAGAGAATCAAAGTACTGCAACATGATATTACTTATTATTGTTTGTGTAACTAAAGACAGTGTTGTCGTTTGCATTAGTGCTGTGAAAATTTCACACCTCTACATTAAAATCATCTTATTGGTTTTATTTTTGACTGTGTTTTATTGTTGGTTTTATTTTTAACTGTGGAAAAATTTCCTAAAATTTTTTCGTGGCGAGGTGATAAATAAGTGGAAATATTCAATTCAGAAGCTAAACATATATTATATGATCTACACATAAGTCATTTTTGTACCAATATACCTTAGTCTGTCAGTTTTTATTAGGTACCTATATTATTCCTTTATATTTTTAAAGACATAATAAATATTTTTTTAGTTTAAAACATTGTTTAATTTTTTTTTCAATAGAACTGCTTGTACATATTATTTTCGTTAAATATTGGGGTCTAGCAGACCCATCGAACTACTCTTGTCCGTTTAAATCACCAGACTTCCGGAAGGTTAATTTTATGAGGGATCAGATAGACCTCTCAGGGACCTACTTATTTCTTTTGCAGCACACTTCTTATGCTTTTAATAGGAGGTTTAATAGGTTTTAATTTAATAATTAAATAATTTAATATTTAATAGGTTAAATAATAGAAAATTATATTGTATAACTGCCATCTAGTGGATGCATACCATAACATATAATATTTGCACATAACATATAATATTTTTAGATATTAAATATCTAAAAACTATTTTGTACTTATCCCGTATAATCCGAAATTCATTACTATTGAGTGTTATATTAATTTATCTATTTTTTTTTCGTCCATAAGATATAGGGAATATACGTTCAAAGTTACATTGAGTGATGTTTCTAATAATGTGGAGAAAACGTAAAACTCCGAGTAAAGTTAAAATTGGAGGTTTGGTTTTTTAAGACAATTACAATAATTTTCTCACTTAGTAGTGATCAAGAGCAAAATGATTATTAAATAATATAGAGAAATCTAAGGATATGCAATAAATAAATGGGGTGCTCTAATGTGCTATGGGGTAAATTATTATTATTATTAGGTTCATTTTTTGTTTGAAAATCCACTGGCAAGGAAAAGTAGGTAACGAGTAATGAATATGCTCTCTTACAACTTTAGAATGAAGACAAACATGACAGGACGGAATTCATTCGATGTTTGGGACTATTAGCCTGCCAGGAAAATGTGTGCACATATGTTTTTTATTTTATTAATGGAATGTTAGTATTACATTTGGCACACTTTGTATCTCAATCAACATAATTATCTCTTGCTGAATTCGGAAACTTAGCTCTATTATATATAGTATTCTTTGTGATGCATTGAATTTAAATTTTTGTTTATAGTGATATTGTGGTGCCCAAACCTGTTGCGAGAACAGACGATCCAAAAGAAGAAGATGAAGAAGACGATGTATTCTATGATACAGAAGACGATCCTGAAGATGAAAATAGTGATGACTTGAATGATTCAATAATGTAAGTAAATTTTAATATCATAGTAAATAATTTAGTAGTATTAATGTATGCACCACTTAGCATCCAAATAAATTACTTAGTTATTTGCAAGGGTCATTATGTTATACTCTTGTATTACTATTATTATGTTATTTGATGTAAAATGAAATAAACATAGAAAACAGAGAGCATTCTGAAAAGGTCATTCTTACATTACAGTTTTCATTGCGTAATTTAATTCTGTTTAAAATTGCAGTTGGAAATATTACCGTTGCGTTGTTAAAATTAACGATTACTAAAGATATGTAATTGTATGATAATGGCATGTAGAATATTAACGCTTTTGTTCAATGAGTAGCATATTACTAATTTTGTCACAATTATAAAATAAAAATCTCACATAAAAGGATTTTTGAAAGCAGAAAAATTAAATTAGTTTTTCCAATTTACCAATCATGATAAATTAAATAATATTGTTAAATATCATGTCGACGAAATAGGTACGTCGACAGTTGGCAAACTAGTCTTGTTTTTTTTCTGGAAATGACGTACCTAAATAACTATAAAGTGTTATAATAAATGTATAATATATATTTTTTAGATGCAAACCATGTCCTGTCGTGAAACCAATATTTCTCTGCGGATCTGATAATAGAACGTACAGTTCTCTTTGTCGATTGGATTACCACAACTGTATTCATCATACGTCCATGAAAGTAGGTTGTAAAGGATTTTGCCCATGTAAAGGTATGTAAATTCAGCTTGTACCAGATAATATAATATATAAAATAAGATTGTTGCAAAGAAGATATACTTTATTATGAGTCTTTATTTGTAAAGCCAACGTCAGACAATAAAATATTTTATAAAGTCTGCCACACGAAAGTTGAACAACGGAATGAATGCGTGATAAAAATTCTGATGTGGCCACTTTCCCTAATAATAAATTAATTACAAAAAATCCTAACTTATTTCTGGACAGTTGTTTACACAAAGAGACTAAATTCCCATTAAGCCCCTAAATTCTCATTATA
>CAXKVY010001757.1:57500-125371 GCA_964058915.1 Tetropium fuscum
TATATATATATATATATATATATATATATATATATATATATATATATATATATATATATATATATATATATATACATTAGGAAAAATTATAAAATTAAGAAAAGGTCATTTACAGTCATACGGGTAATTTTATAAAATTGTAAGATTTATTATTCATATTTATAGCAGGTTAATTTGATTTTTAGAGAATTAAAAAGGAGCTCCTTTTGACACTCCCTCTTCGACCACCGATTTCATTATTTATTGTCCTTTATTAATGGGCTATTGAACACAGCAAAAAAGCTATATAGGGTTGCATATAATTTTTTTGAAAAAACGGGCCGAATATGACATTTCTTTGAATAGGGGGCAATCCAAGGAACAGATTTAGGACACACAAATTAAATTTAAATTGTTTGTAAAAATAATAAATCGGGTTAAATAGCTCTTTTATGATTACAAAATGTAAATATAATATATTTGAATATACTTCAAGATGTATGTATTTATGTACTGGAATATTTTTCAGATAATGAAGTGCATATTCGAAAGAAACAACGACAGACAGAGAGGCTAAACTTGTTTATGAATAAATATAAAGCAACGTTAGATAAAAGTGGGTCTGGTGGATCAATAAATGGTGGAAAACTACTCCAACCACCTTTAAAATCTGATGTCTACACGTTTACTCCTCAAGATTTTAAATATGAGAATAAACACTATAAATATATAAAATACACAAAGTACAATAAGGTAAGAATTGTCTAACGTGCTTTCTAAATAATAATTACTGTGGATATATTAGAATTGACTGGAATTATATATAGTCATTACCTACGCTTTTTGGATTGGATATTGTATGGATTATATTTAATATTAAATACATCTACAGATTGTAACCGATTTATCTTGGAATAGTACTCGTAGATACGAAAAGAAGCAGTATTTATCTATATTATATAAACTATTTGAAGTTTTTTGAACGATGGGTAATCCATTTTTCAATTTTTTTTAGAGAAACGCATCGTGGACCTTAAACGTAGTCATTCAATTAAATCTATCTAACATTTTTTTCTTAATATCTAGACTTAGCTATTCTGTAGATGAGTGTCCAGTAACACAGTTCACATAACACTAATCACTTGTTTCGTGTGATATACATATTATGCTTAGAATTCTAGGCAGGTTCACTCTGTTACTACAGCAATTCGAACGCTTTCAGTACCTTTAGTTGTCGAACAAGTCCGTTGTTTTCAAGTTGTGATATCACTTCGAGGTTTTCATGGTTTTCTATCCTCTTCTTCAACCACCATAGGCATGTTCAGGTCGCGATGGATGACATCACTGCGAATGTACCATAGCGCTTTGACGATGTTTCAAAGTACTTTATTCTGGAACGTTTGAATTAAGTACTTAATGTTGTTTGTTTTTTTAGTGCATCCCCAAAGTTGGATGTCATAAGTCCATATGGGCTTCAGAATTTGCTTGTAGAGACGCAGTTTGTCGTGTACTGACAAGCCAGAATGACGTCCGACGAGCCAATGGTTGACAATCACTGGAGTAATTATAGTAACTCTACTATAACATATCTTACTTGTGAAATTGACATGGATCGATTTCGCCCCATTTGATTTGACGCGCCATCATTGTCCAAGTGGTGATATTGTTGCCTGCTGCGTGATGTTTGTTTGCGGCTGTGATGGTCAGTGGCGAGCAGAACAGTATCGTTGGCGAATGTTGCCATAACTACTCCGTCGCTTTGTTGAATGTCGTTGGTGTACAGCAGGAAGAGATCAGGTCTAAGGACACTGCCCTGAGGTAGTCCAACACAAATTTTCTTGGAGTCAGAATATTCTTCTCTGTATTTAACTCTAAAGTGACGGTCAGTGACATATGAACGAAGAATTTGGCTCATTAGCGGTGGAAAATACTTTTCTTGCTGGTATTCCAGGCCCCGGTGCCACACTCGGTCGAATGCTTGGGCCACATCAAGGATTATCGTTGCGCAGATCTTTTTTTCTTCTAGTGCTCTCTCAAATACATCGGTAATTCGATGCACTTGATCCATGGTTTAATGCTTATTATGGAATCCAAACTGATGGGACGGAATAAGCTGTTTTTCTTCAATGACTGATTTGAGTCTCTGCAAAAGGAGCTTTTCTAACAGCTTAGATATAATAGGTAATAAGCCAATTTGTCTGTATGATTTTTTGAGCTATTTTCAGGGGATTTGCCAGGTTTGGGAATCATTATTACTGGAGCAATCATTATTACTGAAGAAAAGTACTCGAGTAAAAAGGAGGAATGCACAAAGGGCCTAATGAGGCCCAAGTGCTGTGGTGGAATGGGAGTGTAACACTACCTTCCACTACACTCCGACCCATATACATACATACATACATACTGGAGCAATCTTCCACAGTACGGGCACCTACCTATCGAAGTCCTAGTGCTACATTGAAGAGATGTCTTTCATTACGCCTTTGCGGGGCAACTGCCTAAGTATTTGTGCTGTTATTAGACCATAACCTGGAGCTTTCTTTGTACTAAGATTGTTTCTGATAGTGTTGGTGGTCTCAGCAGGTATTATTGGCTTAATTTTCGTGCCACCTCTGTTAATAATATCTGGTATCTCTTCTATGTCAGTAGGAGTATATTTGCCACGTGCCAAGCAAATATTTCTGCCTTTTCTTCATATCTTCGAGCCAAGTTGGTATCATCTTTTCGAATGGGAGGGTCATGATTCTTTGGCCTATTCAAGGATTTAGTTACCTCCCAGAGGGACTAATCGGTGCTTTCGTCAATTGATAACTCCCTAAGGAAATTTGCAAAATGTTCATTATTTGATGGCTTTAATTTCATTTTTGAGCTCTGAGGTAAATAATTTATTTTCGTAAAGTGGAAAATTCTATTGAACAATAAAAACAATGAAGTGTCGTGAGGAAACTTAGTAGTAAGTAAGTAATATGTTATATATTTCTTGGGTCGGTCAAGTTGGCCCCCCAAACGGCAATAACCAAACCGAAATGTATGTCATAATTTTGCACATCCTATCCCGAATTTTGCCCTAGAAACTGGAAAGGAAAAACGTATGGGGGGGTAAATTGACGATAGCCCCCCTTTTTGCGTCAATGTAAATAATTTGACAGCTGTTATAATCTTTGAATTTTGCACCATTTTGCACACCAATTTGCAAATTTTTCACAGCCTCCATTTAGCCCCCATAGCCCCTTGAAAACCATCAGCCCCCCATGCTCAAGATGATAACCATTTTCTAGCTATTATAATCTTTGAATTTTGCACACCCATTTGCAAATTTTGTACAGCCTCTATTGAGCCCCCATAGCCTCTTGAAAAATTACCATCAGCCCCCCATTGCTCAAGATGATAAACATTTTCTAGCCATTATAATCTTTCAAGTTTGCACACCCATTTCCAAATTTCGGACAGCCTCAGTTTAGCCCCCACAGTCATGAAAAATTACCTTTAGCCCCTCCCATGCCCGCCCTAGGTAAAACCATTTTCTAGCCATTATGATTTGAATTTTGCACACCCGTTTCCAAATTTTGCACAGCCTCAGTTACCCCCACAGCCTCTTGAAACATTACCTTCAGCCCCTCCCACACCTCAGGTAAAAACCATTTTCCAACCATTATGATCTTTGGATTTTGCACAATCCATTTTCAAATTATGCAAAAAGGCGATGGTATCCACTAAATCTTGTCCAGTTGTACCCTGGCCCTTGTAACCTCTCCTCAAATCATAAAATTAATATTATTTTCCTGTTACAATTATTTTCTTATCCAATTATTTTATATAGTCTATTCTTACAATTTTGCACCCTAGATTACTAAAGTACCACAATTGGAATCCATTTTCTGAAGTTAGTGCCAAATTCAAATCCCTAGTTTACTACGAACTTTAACTGCAATGCAGAATTCCAATTAAAATCTGCCATGAGTGACAGTAATAGTTGTTGTGCTGAAGTCCGTAGATTACTAGGAAATTTAATCTTTAATTTTGCGTTTCAATCTGTTGGTGGCTTTTGTTATTGTTATTCGATTTCGAATATTACCGACTGCAACATAACTTATTAATTTTATAAGGTGTAGACGGCAGGAAATGATCGGGTTACTTGTGAATATATACAGTTATGATACGGCACAAAACAACGGGCCACATTTCTCACTTTTGTTTATAAACATATTGTTCAAATCAGATTTTGAAGAGGCTATGGGCGCTAAACTGAGCATGTGCAAAATTCGGAAATGGGTGGGCAAAATTGTGCAAAATTCAGAGATTATAATGGCTAGAAAATGGTTTTTACCTGGGGCGTGGGAGAGACTGAAGGTAAATTCTCAAGGGGCTGTTGGAGATAAACTGAGGCTGTACAATATTTTGAAATGGGTCTGCAAAATTGTGCAATATTCAAAGGATATAATGGCAAGAAAATTGTTGTCATCTTCAGCATGGGGGGGGGGGCGAAGGTACTTTTTCAGGAGGCTGTGCAAAATTTGGAATTGGGAGTGCAAAATTCAAAGAATATAGGCTAGAAAATGGTTGTCATATTGAGCATACCGTCAGAGGGCAAGGTGTGCAACATTCGGGATAGAGTGTGCAAATGTGGCAAAAGTATGACGCACATTTCGGTTTGGTTACTGCAGTTGGGGGGGGGGGTAATTGACTGACCAATATTTCTGTTGACAGTGTTTCAGTTACAATTTTTCAGTGCCCCACACTTTCAGTTGCTGGGGGAAGTTTATCTGACTTCGTTGCTGACCAATTAATAAATTTTTGCAGTATAGGATATTAACGGAGTTATTTTATCCTAGGACAAAAATGTTCTTTGCCTTTTTCAAAAGAGTATATTACTTATGTGTATACAGTGTATACCTATTACAATGTGAGAATAATTATAATTATACAGATTGTAACCGGTAACATCTTGGAAAACTGGCTCGTAGTAAATCGAACAGAGATGTCTTAATATGCCACAGCCATATACCGGTCTGCCGACGCGCATACGGCCAGACGTCACTGCGAAGCACGCCCATATAAAATTGTTCCCGAGGTGAAATGTGCACATCACTGCGGAGGCCACCAATATAAAATGCATTGATCTGCGTCCACTTGAACAGTTTTCTCTTCTCTGTGTTCATGTTCAACTTACCACCCCCTGTAATTGAAAAATGGCAAAATATTTGAGAAATCGCCGGGATACGTCGATTTTTATTTTAGGGGGGGACATTTTTAACAGTTAAGGGGTCTTGATAATATATGTATATTAGGGTTGAACTTAACTATATAGTGAAAATATATATTTTTTTGTTTTGATGTGTAATAGTGAATCTTGTTTTAACTTTTGGATGCCTAACAAATCAGTAAAAAAACTTATATGTCAATTCATTCCTTTTCCGGTGCTGCACGCCCGTCAAAGTTTCACAATTTAAATAAAAATAACTAAAAGTAAAAACGTAGCTCTTAGCTCATATTCGCTTATTCAAAGCAAATACTACCCAGAAGTCACCACGAGGACGTAGCTACGTGTCCTATTGGTCCTGAAAATCATTTAGGACCCATCGTTTGTCCATGGAGCTATTGGAATAAGTGCCTGAAGGGAAGCTCATTCGCATGAAATAAGCAAATTATCCACTGTAAGGGCCTTTTTAACCTCGATTCCAATATTTTGATAACCCCAGTTTTACGTCCCGTATTGACAGCTGTTCCCTCGCACCCAATAAGTTTTTTGAAGTCTCAATATTATTATTTTGAAAATACGCCAAAATCCGATCGGCTGTATTATCAGCAGAGGAAGATATTGGAGGAATATGACCGATATATTTTGATCGTGCCTCTTGCAATAACTTTCGTTATGTTTTTTCTTAATAAATTTCCGATATACTTAGGTAGGTATGTGTCTACTTTTTTCCTTTTGCTTAATTTGACATGGTGTTATCCTTTCTGCTTTCAAAATACAAGCCATAAATACAAGCCTTCTAAAATCAACTAATGTCGTCTTTCCTCTTGTTTCAAATGATGTTTTTTCTTTGCTCTTTGTCTTCTTAATGTCATTCTGTCAATTACCTTTTCGTTATTGTCATGAGAAATAAGACCCAGGTCTTAAGTTGGCATTTGCAATAATAGCTGCTGCTCTGTCTGTAACTCCAGTTCTTTCAACTGCCATTGCAAGTTCAGGTAGATAAAATGTTTGAGCTCGATTTCTTCTTTCAATTTTGATTTTAATTGAGGTAGATGGCATATTTTCAAACTCAGGATCAATAGAACTGCCGATATTTTCCAAGAGTCTTATTTAGATGGCGAATCAAAAATAAAATTTTCACTGCTTTGTTTAGAAATAACTGTTTATTTCCTTAAAAAACATTTTCCCGTCTTTCAGAGTTGCGCAATATTTTCTTTGTAGTTTCTATATCTACTAATGCTATTGCCATCATCATTTTATTCATTTGGTCTTCGAGGAAGTTACGTTCTTGTTCTGATACTCAAAAAAATTGCAGCATTTTTACACCAAGAAAAGTCTTTGAACTTGCAAGAGCTTACATTGAAGCATATATATTTTTATTATGTCAACAACAACATGAGATATTTCCGAAACAGTAGGTTCCCGATTCCAGTTGTCAGATTTCAAGTGAAATTGAACCCATAAATAATGTTTCATGACGTCTTCGTGCATTGACAAAACACGATATTCTAAAGTTAATTGTTTTGGTTCACCAAACAGGGGACAACAAATTTCTAATTTTAGTCACTTGAGCAGATATTGTCTAATTTGTCACTGAACGTTTGTTGGAAATAATCAAGAAAACTAATAAAAACACTAAATCACTTCGCGTTAACTGCACTGACTTATTATGACGCGCACTAGCAAGTAAAACTGAAACAATGACAGCCAACGCCCGCCCGCTTGCAAATAGCAAATATCGCTAAAGTGATGTGACGCATAAATTCCAAACTAGTGTTTTCTTTAATACAGGCCTCTTAACACATATTTATGTTATGTTTTATGTTATTATAAACATATTTGCAAGCTTAAAAAGCTTTAAACAGCTTTAATACAATTATTGTTTTCTTTGTTAGTTTTAAAAAAATCAGGGGCCAGGGGCCGTGTGGCACCTGTAAATAGCATTAGAAATTTAAAAAGCAAAATATTTTCATTATATGGAATGAAAAAGGAAAATAATTTTCACTTACTAATTAATAATCGAAATTTTCTTCTAATTTAAGTTCTACCTAATTTTTTAAGTTCCACCCTAATGTTCATCCAACTAACCGCTAGCAACCCCTAGTGCCCTATTTTAAAATCTTAAATGGAACAGCACCACGTGTTATACACCATTTGAAAGCCCTTTTCATTGCGAATACAGCAGTGCATCATTTTTGGAAATCGGTTGAGATTTTAAAAAAATACTCTAATTGCATAATAAAACTTACCACCCCCTGTAATTGAAAAACCGCAAAATATTTGATAATTCGCCGGAACAAAACAATAATAAAGATGTTGGTGGAATTCCTCGCGCACATTTTCAGAAGATTCTTGCCTGATATTCCTGCAGGTAGCAGCTCTTATACGATTTTGTAGATCTTGAAGGTTTAGAATCTTGAAGGCGTGTCGGCGCGCGGCGTTTTGTAAACTACTGATTTGAGATACCCCCATAGGTAAAAGTCATTTTGACTGAGATCAAGAGATTTAACAGGCAATTATATCGCCTTCTTCCTATCCACCTGTCACGAAATGTGATAATATTAACAATTTTGTGTAACTTGTGAAATTAATAAATTGTGCAATTTAAATAATTTTGTAAAATTTCAACCAATTTCCACAAATGATGACTGCTGTATTCGTCGAAAACGGCTTCCAAATGAACATATCAATACCCGTTGATTGTCAAAATGTCCTCCCCTAAAATAAAAATCAACGTGTCCCGGCTAATTCTCAAAATATTTTGCGGTTTTTCAATTACAGGGGGGGGTAAGTTTTATTGCGAAATTTGAATAATTTTGTAAAATTCAACTGATATCAAAAAATTATGCACTGCTATATTCGCCGAAAATAGCTTTCAAATGATGTGTAACACATGGGGTGGTTCCATTTAAAACTGAGGTTACTAGGGGTTAGGGGGAAATGTTTTCTTAATAAAGCGCAATTTTAGGGACCGCTATATAAATTTTAATGACAAATCAGCGAAAAGGTCAGGGCGTCACCTTTCCGGCTCCCAATTAAAACAGTATTAAGTAAAAAAAACACAACAGTTTAAGTACAGGAAGCATAGTAGTCTATCGAACCACGATACATTGCTTTGGACATAAGTTATAGCACATGCGACAAAGGGGTAAATTTTAGGACAATTTTTAAAATATATGGATATTGCAGCCGTCATAATATCATTATTTTTACGCTATGACTTCGAACAAAACACAGTTGAAAACCTCAACTACTCAGGAATATGTTATATGATGCTTTTTAAATAATCCCAATCAGAGCAATGGTTTAGCCTAAGCCGCCCGGAATATTCGACCGGAACCAAAACTGGGTCGGCGTAACCTTGAGCGAAAAAGTTCCGCTCTACTCGGACCTGCCATTCAAAAACTGTAAATTCTAATTCTATATATTTTCTCGGTACAAAAACTCAAAATCTACTTCTATTAATTACAACTTGTTGTCCGATTAACGGTTTAAGCTATTCCACGTTAGTGTAATTACACTAAATTTTGAAAATTTAGTGTAACAAAAGGGTGAAATTTCACCCTTTTGAATGTCTGGGGTAGTTAGTGCTTCCTTCACCCGGAGAGAGTTGCAAATTTAGGACAATAAATCTGCCATACGAAGTTTTTTTGCCGGTTAGACCTTTTGCAGGAAATGGTGTATTTTAAATACATAATGACTGGACTATTATAACAGTATCAATTATATGAATGCTTATGCTTATACACCTATATAAGGGAATGAACTCAATAATCCTTTTATTTTTAGGGCCATAATAATATTTTATATAGTGAAGACAAGGATAGGATGAGAGGATATAATGAAGTTATAGACAATAAAATATACAGTAATGCTGTTGGCCAACTTGACCCGGCTTTAACTCAAGCTAAACCATGTTCAGCAACTGCTTTGCAAGCAATGGGAAATAGATTGTTAGATTGGTTTTCGGTAGTTATGGCTGATTCTTCAAAAAGGAGAAGATCAAGAAATAAATCTAAAGGTAGGTGTTCGTAATTATGTAAAGCTATTTTTTTAGCACTGATGTGAGAATAATCTCCAAATATTGAAAGTTGACAATTACGTCACTAATTTAGTTTTAATCTACAACAGACGCTGTTCGAGTGTTCTTCGTTAAAAAATAATAAAACGAGAGATAACAACAAAAAGAAGTTCATTATATGTGACTGTTGACATATCCGACTAACGTTGTAAGCTGCTGTACGAAAAAAAAAGAGAGGGCACGATTTCCTACATCCTATCTCTAAAGACATTAATATCGATCAACTGATCGATTTTTACTAGAGCCGTACGTCGTACCTGCAGTAGCCTTGCATCGTTTCAAAACTCTGACAGAATTTGGTTATCGTTCAGTTGAAATCACTTTTACTACACCTTCAGTGCACTTATGGGCACCTGCACTAAGCTCAGTGGCGGCTCCTCGAGGTGGGCAGGGTGAGCAGTGCCCACCCTAGGATTTAAGGTATAAATATAAAAGTAAAAACAATATTCAAAAACATTTTTCAATACCATGTAGAATGTTCAATATGTTTTAACACAATAGCATAACAGATTTTTAAAAGTCTTAAGTAAGATTATTAATATAAAAGTAAAAAGTATATTATTAATCAGTAATCATATTACGATTTAAATTTTGCGCGTTACGCACCCGAAATAAATTAGTAATAAGTACGATCTGTTTGCCCATAGCGCGAGGGGACCTGCTACTCATCGCTATGGGCAAGCCCGTAGATGACAAGCAGGCCTGTATTAATTCGCGATATATGTTCGAGGTATACTCGGCGACGATTGTGCGAGCGAAACGGTAAACGTATGCCTAGGTTGTATCCACCCTGAGACAGTCTGAGATGGGTTTGCCCGTAGGCGATCCGCGACGGTCGACCGTCACTTTTCTGAAGCGGCAAAGTAACTATTTGCTGAACTAATAATTTTTGTCTTAAAACAATAATACATATTAAATACCTCGGTTCTAAATGAAATACTAGACGAAATTTTAAATCCCGTACCATTGATATGATACATAATTATAATAATAAAAACTTTATTATTATAATTACCACTAAATTGTACCGGATTTAAAATTTTATCTAGTATTAGAACCACGGTATTTAATATTTATTAAACACCAATTAATCGAAGTATTTATTATAACCTACCTATAGGTTAGGCGTGTAAGAAACTAATTATTTTGCATATCCTATAATGCGAAAATAATATCGCCCTTCATTCTTTAGCTTTTCAGCTATGATTTTTATATAATTATGTATCTAGTAATAGCTAATCTCTAATCTAAAATCTAACAAGTAATAAAACTAATAAGTAACGATACCCCATCAATCAAGTAGTGGGAAATATATTTTTTGATTTTTAATGAAAACAGACTTCTTAAACCGACTTGAAGAGGAATTCAGTGCAGGCGCACCTGTTTCGTGCATTATTTTGTATATTATGCTACGGGCTTGCCCATTGGCGCAGTTTGAGTGATGTAACGTCCACGATTCGTGCCCCTCAGCTTCAGCCCTTATTTAGTGATTGGTGTTACAAAGTCATATGATTAAGGATTCAGATTTCACTGTTTTCAGTTTAGAGTTTAGATCACAGTTGTATTGTGCAGATACAAGATACAATACCGGGTAGGGTAGGTATGTAGATTTAGTTTTTCGTTCGATTTTTCGGCTTTTCGTCTTGTCGTTCGTGATTGACGTGATTTAATTAGGTACCTACTTACCTTACATATTTTAATATTTCTTATCATATTCGTAATATTCGTATTTTGAAATTTTTTGCGTTGTAATTTGCAGTTTAGATTTTGATGATAAAGCATTTATTCCCAGCCAGCTTGCAAGTCTACTTTCCAAGTATGATAATAAATTCAAAGAATTTTTGGATGAATGTACTCTTTTTAGTGGTCTGTCGAAAATCAATTATTTAATTGAAAGTATTAAAATGTAGTTGCATCCTCAGAGATTTTTTTCTGAACTCTGAACTTCCCGTTGGTTCTTGCTGAACTGTTTATTTTTGGAACGTTCTGACATACCTACGAGCTGTTCTTTTTTTCAAACATACTCAAACTACTAATATCAAACTCATTTTTTTCAAACTACTCATATCAAAAATTCAAGAAAAATTATTCCAAAAGTAAATTTACAAACTAGCTAAATAAAAAAATCGAAATTCGGCAAGGAAAATTAAAATTCGTCGAACATTGATCGTAAATTCGACAAACGAAATACCTATTGGTTTATAAAAAATATTTAACAATCTAATAAAATATATTTTGCTTATTTCAATTTATTTATAACATCAGTAATTCGTGAATAAATATTATTTCAAAAAAGTTTGATACTTTTTCCAAAAATCATTTGTGTGAAACCCTGTAATTTTTTGTAAATAGATTTTTCATTGAAATTCTGAAGTGCCAGGAAAACACGTGACCTTGAAAGTTTGAAACATCATCCTTCACGAACCAAATTTAATATCAATATTAAATTTGTCTGCCCTACCTGATGCTTTAGTCACGAGCCGCCACTGACTAAGCTGCCATTTTTCCGACGGAAAACAGTCCCATTGCTTAAACCGTGCCCAGTCTCCTGTCTCTAGTCTTCATGATTTTAACATTCAAATTGTAGAGTATGTATTATTACGTTTACACTTCTCATTGGTGAACGCGTAAAGTTTGTATACATCCGGACGAGTTGTTTCAAGATTTGACTAGTGCAATACTGATTTGTTCCGTATAATTTATAACTATGACGTACCTGCCAACTTTCAGGATTTGGATAATATATTATTTATTCCATTTCTGTAAGTAGGTTACATGTTACATTTCTCTACCTATATAGGCACATAATAATAGTGAAATATCACCTCCTGGGTAAATAATTAAGAATTGCCTAGATGTATTGCACCTATTTTATTTTGAAGTATATTTTGTATGTGCTTCCAAAAATTTCTATTTTACGGACTCATTTGAGTCTCTAAAATATAATATATAACTCAACACAACGGACTTTAGACAGTGGATTTTAGACAGGATTTTTTTTTCTATTTTTCTTATATAAACCTATTAGTGCGACATAAATAAGCCCAAATTAATTACTACCTGAAATTTTCAATAAGTAGTTTAGGTAAAAATTAAATAAACTGGTGGTAATGACGTCATTAGTCCCGAAAATTTTACATACATTAAATTGTCCTTAATACACAATTTTCGTGAAATAAACATAATCTGTATTATTTATCTAAGCCTTCTTATTATTATCAAACGAAAAAAAGAAATTGAAAATAAGAATAATATAGGTTTGAAATAATTAAATTTTAATTTATCCCAAAGGGTTTAATAACGTCAGAGTGGAAATTTCTTATTTTTTTTGGGCAAACGGCTGAGAAAAAAAATTCGCAAAAAAATCATAAACTTATTTCATCGACTACTATCCGATAACGTAGTTATTGAAAATTGGTGTATTAGTCCATTTTCTTCACGTTTTCAGTAGTATATTTAGACTTTATATAAAAAAAGTCAATAGTTTGCCAGAGGCACCAAATTTCTTTGTGATATGTCTAGTCGTTGCGCGTGGATTAATTACAGCGACGGCATACGTCATGTATCTAGTGTCCCTCCCCTAGGGTTTAATACTTCGAGATTTGTTGGGAGACCAATTTACGATTTCTACCAAGCTATTATTACTTTTCTGATGGAAGATAAAATGAGGCAGAACATAGACAAGCGCTTGTCACAATGATAAACATTAATGTTAAACTTCATAGACGCCCTTTTGTCTTTTTCAGCCATCTTGGCGTGTGTATGCATCAATTTACGCGTTACGTTTCTTGTTTGCGGTCAATTTCTAGGAGCATCAGCACGCGACGTATGTTGATGCAATAAACGACTGATGTCTCATAGAGGCCATGTTAAGCACTAACGCATGTCTTATGTCGGAAACAGTTCCAGTAAAAAAGGTTGCAAACAATTTATTTTTTAAAAGTCAAATTTAAAGTCACATTGACAGTTCTGCATATTAATATATTCTCAATACTATCCAACTGTAGGTACTATTGAAAAACATAGCCCACAATTCATAATAAACCTCCTATAGAATACTTTAAAGCACACATTAATGCAAACCCGCATTGTACGCGATTCAGCAGTCTGTGGGCTATTGAGCATACATGGCGACGTCTAGCTTTGCGCTGCACCACGCCGAAGTGCCCAGGAGATCCTACAGCATCTAGAGCTGTGACTTGGAAGTCCTTGGTACGTGGATACGTCCTACACGATATATAGGCCGTAGAATGCCAAACGGCCTAAGTTTTACTGCAATTCGCATCCAGTAGAGCGGTCAAATGGTGCTCATGGTTCACACACGTTAATGCGAACCCGCGTCGTACGCGAGGCAGTATAGTCCGTGGGCTATTTATTGGGCATACATGGCGACGTCTAGCCATGAGCCGCACCACGCCAAAGTGCCTAGCAGAACCTAGCACTTGCCTACAGCAACTAGAGCCTTGACCTTGAACTCTCCTTGGTACATGAATGCCTCCTACACGATAGATAGGCCATAGAAGCGTGTAACAAGTAACATGTAACAACTTGCGATACAAAAAGGATACTTTTTGTCAAACAATAGTATCTATTATGTTAAAAAAATGTTTTTCTGGGGAAAAAATGGAGAATGCTACCATTATTAATATATAATATTTATTTTTATTTTATTAATTATGTATGAAATATAGGAAACAAGAATAAGGAAAACAAGAAATAAAAAAGATAGAAGAATATACATAGTCCAATATAATAAAAAACTAACTAAAAGTAATCAGTTTAGATCACATCTTCCCAAAACTTCCTATGGTTTTTAGGAAATAATGTTTCTTAATAAGCCAGACTTAACAATTTGTTCTATTCCAATTGGTTTCTGTGATAAGCTGTTTTTTTTTCAGAAAATACAGTATCTGTATACTAGATGACGGTATTTTAAGTTAATATGCAGTATAATCATATTCTAATTCTCGCTTAGAATATGATTATGCTAGAACGCAGTATCTGTACTGCGTTCTAGCTTATTAAAAAAGCTTGATATATTGCAGATACTGTTATATAAAATCATGGTTTAATTAGATTAATTTTGGTATATGCTGTGTTTTTACATCAGAATTCGCTTTCTTGGACATGTATTAACCCAGTAAGCATAACCTCAATTTTCAATTTTTCTGTAGATTTTGTAGATTTGCGTTTTTGCTTATGACGGCAGTATAAAAGTGACATTAACAATTATGATAAAAAAAACATTTTCGGTCTTGTGTTTACATCTGTGTGTATGTTCTTCGCAACATATTATATGAAATTCCCAAAAACAAAAAAAAACAACACCGATTTGTGAACATTTGCATACGTAATTTCTAAACTGTCATAGTTTTCGATGTTTTAAGTTTATTTTAAATATTAAAATAAAAAACCATTTTAAACTTCGAAAGAAGGAAAGAGTAAGTAAGTAAGGAATATACGGGGTATAAACTAAACACCCCTACAAAAAATAAAAATTTCATTCTTACCGAGAATTTAGGAAAACCAAAATCGAGATAAAATTTTTAAACCTGGGTAGCCTATGGACCAATTTGAAAAAACAAATTTGGCCGTTTTTCGGTATCTCTTATTTTCAAATATACCAGGGTTTTATTGAAATTAGGATGTTTAATAACAAAGTAAGTAATGGATTTTTTTCTTATTTTCAAGTAGCAAGCTTACTTACCTCTAACTGTCTCAGTAGCTATAATTGTCATTTCTATACAGGGTGCCTGGGAAAACATTTAGTAAGCATATGTCACAAAAAGTGTAAATATAAATAAGCTGTGTGCAAAACTCGATTATTATTTTTTCGCCCTCCATGGGATAAAAGGTTAACATCACCTGTTTCATCAAACCTCTTTTTTTTAACTTGTGAACCATACTTTGGCTAACACCGTATATCCTAGCAACAGTATGTTGCGTAAAACCCCCATTTAACAGGCGAATACAATTTATCCTTTCTTTTATTGTCAATTGTGACATTATACACTTGTTTATATGAAAATTGTACAATATTTTTCAATCGAAACTATCGACATGAACAGTATAAACACAATATTTAGATATTCTGCTGCTGCATTATCAAATGTCAAACAAAACATTTTTTGTTTCCAGTGGTGACTTGATTGTTACAATACTGAGCGCACCAGTTCGTAAGCTACTACCGTAGGTTTTTTAAAAAATTTTTATAGGGATTTACCGTGTAATTACAACGAAATTGTAATTATGATAATACTCATCCGATCAAGAAAAATAAAAAATCGTTTCGGGATATTAGATTGGATGAATTGGCCTGCAAAATCACCCGTTCTAAATCTGATAGAGAACGTTTGGTCTTACTTGAAATTATTGGCAGTTTCAAGGCCCAATTCACCTGAAACTCTCTACTTAGCCCACCAGTTCATTATGTACAACGCAGGTACAATTTCAATAAATTCCCCTTATATTAGAAAATGAACAAGATATTAAAACAAGGCCAAATTTATTTTTCCGAATTGGTCCATAGGCTACCTTGGTATACAAATTTTATCTCGATTTTGGTTCTCCTAAATTCTCGGTAAGAACGAAATTTTGATTTATGTAGGGTTTTAGTTTACACCGCGTATATTCCTTTTTTGAGCACGATAGAAATACTCAGGCCATTTATTACCAATGAAATTCCTAAAAATGTCCTGAAACCCGTATTTTGATATTCCATATATTCAGAAGATATGCATCCAAAATTACATTAATATTTTGAATTATTCCAACCTATTGGCCAGCAGTGTATATTCAAATCCGTGTTTTATCGCGCCATGCACCGTTATTTTATTATTAATGTGATGATTCTTTATGAACTATGTGAACTAGGTGTAATTAATTGTATATAAATTATATTTTCAGCTCACTTTCCTTCTACATGCAAAGGAGAGGTAAGGTGGATGTTCCAACATCTAGACGTTAACGGGGATTCATTCCTATCTCTAAAAGAGTTGTATGATTTAGAGCACGATCAGAGTGAAGTATGTTTAAAGCCTTTCCTGCAGCAATGTGATATTGACAGAGATGTTGTAGTGACACCCTCAGAATGGTGTAGGTGTTTCCAGAGGACGGAAAGACCATGTGCAGCAGTAAAACATAAAATAACTCCAGACCTATTAGGTACGTACGTGCTATTGCTCCTTTTTATTATTTTATTATGTGTCAAATGAGAATGATCAATCTTGAAAATTTCGATAGTTTTTAATTACCAAAAATAACTATTAAATACCATCTATACTATATATAGATACTCTATTCAATTAAACATTGCCGTGGTGGCTTTAATCTATGGACTTAGTAAGCCCAGTTGCAATGGACAAATAGTAGCAAGTGTCTTGTAGGTTGCTTATTTGCATGCGTAAATGGCATTGAACATTAGTTTTAAGAGGGAGACTTCTAGGAATTCTATGTTGATAGCAATGGAAAAGTGAATTTTTCAATATTTTTTAAAATATTCGTATATTATCGCAAGAAAAACACCATATACTATAAAAACCGGCCAAGTGCGAGTCGGACTCGCGCACGAAGGGTTTCGTACCATTATCTATAAAATCCCACAAGCTTTTAATTGATTTCGTCCGACCGGCGACTCCGGCATTTACTAGCATAGATTAGCATACCATTTGTTATATGCGATTATTTGTTATAAACAATAATATTTATGACGTTATGACATAGTTTTTCTTGTAAAAATATATGAATATTTCACAAAATATTGAAAAATCCACTTTTCCATTGTGTCCAACATAGGATTCTTAGTATATCCCGTCTTAATATTAATCGTCAAAAACTGTCTAAATACAATTCAATATCACAATCAACAAACATCCAAATACGACCGATGCTTTCGTCTCTATTCTGGCTAATATGGCTCTATTCTCTATTCTGGCTAATAGTCTTATCAACAAGCGCCACTTTGGTGAATTCTCTTAGCCTGTACCAAAAATAATGATTTAGGGCTCATTCGATTCGGAATGATACCTAGAAACGTTTTTAAAAATTTGAGGTGGGCCGGTAAATATTACAAAAGTAAAATTTTGTACAAAAGGGAGGGGGGGGTTCGTTTTTTGCAAATATATCAAAAACTGCAGATATCGGAAATCGAAAAGAAAGATCTTTAAAGAACAAGAAATTTCCTAAAAAATAGTCCCACCTCCTGGTGGGACTGGTGGGACCTAGGGCTGAAAACGGGTGCTAAAACTACCGCGCGCGCCGACCGATTCGGACACTTTAACAATAAACATTATTTAAACCCATTAAATATGAATATTAAGAAATAAAAAAATTCACATTACTTTTGGATACTTAAATAAATGATAATCCATTGGAAACAGTTTCTAGTTGTGAACAGACTTTAGGTTTTTGTTAATTATAATATATATATATATATATATATATATATATATATATATATATATATATATATATATATATATATATATATATATATATATATATATATATATATTAGCTTTGAAATTCTTTGCTATTCATATTTATTTTGTGAAAAGTAATCTTGGGTTTGTAGCATCATTAACATCTTCTGGATAACTGTATGCCTAATGCTTTTATATATAATATGTTCAAATAGAACAAATATAAATAGTAGACTAGGTTTGTGTATTCTAAGAATGAGTTCCGTCAAAAACTAATGTCATAAAACGTCACTGCAAGTGTTGGTGTATTGGTAATTTAAATTCAAGTATGAATGATCAATGAAATAAATCGTATACTGCTCTGAAGATCCTCAAGAAAGGTGAAAGAACTTGTACAACTTCTAAGTGGTTCGTTTTCATATGCATAGTGATTCATTTCCGTATGTGTGTCTAGATATAGTACTGGTAAGTGTGTTTTCTTTCTTATTCGTCTAGTTGCTTATTTCTATGTAATGAAATGCTACAAACCCAAGATTACTTTTCACAATATATATATATATATATATATATATATATATATATATATATATATATATATATATATATATATATATATATATATATATATATATATATATATATATTCCTGTCAGTCATTTAAATTAGTCATGGGGCAAACATCTACGTTGCTTGTGCTAAATTTATAAGAATCTATTTACACATTATTTAGGTATTAGATATTTATTACATTGACTTTTGTGGGATATTAATTAAATAATTTGTAAATTCTATTTGTTACAGCGGCGGCTGGTGACATTTTTGTTTGGGAGGGGGTTTAGGGTAAAATCCCCCCAAAATGGTATCAAAACTCAAAAAGATATTTTCTGCATACCTACGCAGTACTTAAACTAATAGATGCTTGTCCGATTTTCATGTTTTTATATCTTTTTGTCGAGATGCACAAATAACGTACTGCTTCTTTCGGCCACTTATAATCGCCACCGAGCAATAATCAAACAAAACAAAAAATCCGCATTTGTCTCTTCGCATCCGCACAACCATAACGTCTTTTCATAAATACTTGAGTCAAATTTTCGCGTAAACCCTCCTCGATTTTTATAACCCGGTTGCACTTGACTTAAATACAATATGGGCACAGGGCGTTAGTTTCTTTAATGTTTACCTTGTCCGTCAAAGTCAGAGAACTAAAGTTTAAATTCATGAGATCACACACCCTCATTTTTTGTCTTCAACCTTCATCTTCAAAAAAATATTATAAAACAAAAGAACCGGCGCGCGTACGCAATCTTTTGAGTAGTGAGTATGGCTGTGGGCGGGGGCTCATGGGCTGAGTCGAGCTCGGGATTGCTAGCAAAATCCTGTTTAAAACGCGTCATAGAAGCGTGCCGTTTCCATGGCAACCGACTATTTGCTACGAGAAACTGGGCCGCTAGAGGCCCTTCATACCGTTCAGCCTGGGCACCCGGCCGCCGGCAGGTTTTCATTTTACTCCTTAGCCGGTGCGGGCGGGCAATGAACGCAAATGTAAATATTGTAAATAATAAGATAGTAAAATATAAGTATAGTAGATGTTAATATAAATAAATGTTTTATTTAATTGAATTGAATTTGAGGCAAAAAGTATGAATATGAAACAATAATTAATTACATGTATATCGTCATTTGCCTAGGAAGGGCGGCACTCCGCAGCCCTCCCTCACCAGCCGCCGCTGGTTATTTAGATAAAATAAATTTAACAAATAATTAAAGACAAAACCAAATGAAGTAACGTGTCAATATTAACAATAGTAATTAACAATAGTAACAATATTTAACATGTCTAATGGCTACTTTTATTTTAATATAGCTAGCTAATAATACTTTTATTTTATACAGGAGTTTATGTACCAGACTGTGATAGTCAGGGATACTACAAACCGATTCAATGCCATAATGCCATTGGTATGTGTTGGTGTGTTGACAAACATGGTGTAGAATTTGCAAATACCCGAACTCATGCTAAGCCTAAGTGTGGTAAGTAAAAAATATGTAATAAATTGTTGAAGTACCATAAGGTATTTCCACAATAATTTGGAGCATGGACAGTGATTTAGGGCTTATCTAAATCACATTCCACATATTTTTAAACAAAAACAAAATTTATATAAATAAATTATCACTTTTATGTCACAGATTGATAAATGCAATAATTATATTCGTACGTGACGATTTAACAGGAAAAAGTAACATATGCCTTGGAAGCTTTGCATATCAATACATTTTTTCAAATTTTCTATAAGGTGCCAAGAATACGTTATGCAAAAATATAGTACCTAAATTTGGTTTTTATTTTATATGTTAGCTTTATGTTAAATGTTAGTTTACCTGTAAAAAACATACTTGTCTTTATGAAATGAACATTCCAGTTTTGAGCAGTTATCGGCATAAATATTACAGTAAAGTATAGTTATACCAGTTCTTAAATTAAGGATTACGCCATGTAATATAGGAGTCTAAAAAACTTTTGGAACTGATTTTCTTATCAATAGCAGTCAGGTATCTTCACAAACCATCTTAATCGATTCCTTGCCCTTAAAACATATATTTAGATACCTAAATAATGAAGATGACTGTCAGAAGAGCAGAAATAGGTATATATAAAATAAAATCGTTGTCGGCCATTTTGGAAAATTGCGTTCTAAGATACCCGTCACATGTCTACCCAACTTTTTCTGACTCTCCTATGTGTAGGTACTTTACTCAATTCTGTTGGTTAGATAAATCAGTACTAAAATTTTCACGGGGCTCCTCTCTACTGGACTGTATTATTTGTGGTTCTATGCTCTAGCTATACTTCAGTGTCACTCAAATGATTAATGGTAACTATCTATCACATATAGGGAAATACCTATTTTTCTTATTTTGGGAATAATTTATCGTTGTTCTGGAGGATGTTAAATTTTGATTGAGAATGATATTGTTATACATTCTGCTGCTTTAACTAGAAACTGATTACCGACTTATTTATATCGTATATAATTCTTGCATATGGCAAAAACTTCATATGGCAAATACCTAGTTGCTTCTTTTTCTTTCTTGGATATATCATATATACGGTCATGGATCATACACATAGATACGGTCATGGACACTGGTCAGAGGAACTTGAAAATCCGTTTTGTTCAAAAGCCAATGATACAAAGATAATTTTTATTATATATTTTTTCCTAAAATTATAAGGCTTCCTGAAATTAAAAGTGATATGTATAATTTGATATGTACGCACTATTATTGTTGTGTTCTTTTATTTTATTCTGATATATTAACCTGGTATGCTCATCGAAATACCACAGAAAACATTATCCTACTTTTTCCTGATGAATGCTCATCATTTGCAAACTATCTAAAATATTGAGACGAAGGAAACTACACAAAACCAAGTTTACACGAATATAGAGGTGCTTTTGCAATGCTTGTTATCCACATGACCATAAATAGTTGTTCACCATCCGCTGTTGATAGATCAGGTAGATCATGAAGAAAAGTATGCAAAGTATGAGAAGTCATAATAATGTAGCCGTGCTGCTAAGCTGAATATTGGGCGGGCATTCTAGATGAATACCATCCATCAAAAATTATAAAAGAACAACTGACAGAACATTACTGAGAAGATTATTATGGTGCTTATGTATGATGATGGTAAATGATGATGTATGATGTTGGTAAATTAAGCCTTTAAAGAAATGTTTCTTAATTTAGAAATGCATTCGAACAATAACTTCTGACCTTGTGTCTTCAGACACAAGCTCTAGTTAGTGTTGAATAAACAGTAACAATGCAAAATAACGTTTAGGACCACAAAGTCAGAGTATTGCGAAAAGCAGGGATAGTATTCTTTAGGATTTATCTGGAAAAATATTTACGCATATCAACGATTTCTGATTTGAAATAAGCAACCTTTTGCCTACGATTTTCATTGTAAATCAAAATAGAAGCATACCTATATTTACATAGAAATTAAGTTTTTTAATATAAAAGCACCATTGCCTCACCTGATTTCTACAAATGGTATTCCTGCGAACGGGTTAGAAATATCAACTACTTAAAGTCCTGGAAGAAACCGCTGACCCACCACAGTTCAGAGAACATTGATACAATTAGTTCCTATGGTGCAATATCACATATTCATCCCGAACCAGTATTGTGCATATTGTGATACGAAATTAGAAATATGATTATTTCAAACACGCATTCACTGGGACTAATAAAACCTCATAAATTGACTTGAAAGGGAACAGTGCCGAAAATGGATGGAAATAATTTTCGAAAGCTATAGAAGCCTGTAATCATATCTCTACCACAAGAGCTTTTTATTATTTACTAGTTTTGTTTACTAGTTTTTTTTACTACTAAGGTAGCTCAAATTCTTCAAACAATCATATTATAAAGCTTATATGCTTCCTGCATATTGTTGACATCTACAAAGTATTTCCCCAACTAGAACGGTGTAAGGCAGCATTGCTTCCGTTCGGCATATTAGTCAGGACACCGTGTGGGGTCACGCCTGCATGCGCAATGATGGAAAATCTTCCTGGATGGATAATGAACCACGATTTTAATTTTAGAAAGTAGGTATGTGGAGAACATTCCTGTATCGACTTCTAAAGTGATCAAATTTTAGGTCAAGAAAGGACGGGCAGCGGTATTCATTTCAAAAGAATATTTCTGGAATCTAAATGTTCTAAAATTTATTGCTAACCATTTCTGTCTATCAATAAAATTCTCACTGCCATAGTGACTCCATCTTCAATATCTATATTGTTGGTTATAGGAATAGCTAAGTATAGAATAGGTCAAATTACGTTTAAAGAAACTTGTCATGTATCTATCGTTTGCTACATGCCTCTTGACCTCTTGCAATGATTGATTAGGAATCTTATATGAATCATCAAAACTTAATTTTGATAAGATTTTAGTTCTTTTTTAGTGCGAGTTCTTATATATGCTGCAAGATAAACTTTAATTCTGGACCCTTTTATAACTACATCATCTGCTTTCATAAATATTTAAAATAAGCAAAAATTGAATAAACATAAATAAATAATTAATAAATATAAATCATATATAAATATAATAATAAATAAATAATTAATAATTTTCCATCATTTTGCAACAGATTAATTTCATTTTCAGTTTTGTATTCACTTGAGTATTCTTTTGTTATGATTTTTACTTATTTACTATTACTTTCCTCTTATGTAAAGCTCTTCCAAATTACTCTGTTCAACGATATTTTCTTTGTTAACATAGCTGGAATAGATAAATTTTTGATTGCTTTATATCGCTGAGCTAACCGTCGGTTAATTAGTTAATCCCCTTATCTATCGATCCCTCATTAGACGACCCCCTATAGCCTTGTCAAGAGCCTATACACCATTTGTCACAAAATAAACATACTGCTTATCTACTTTGGAAATTCGAGTTTGCGCAACTGACCACTTGAAATTATGTGTATTGACGTATATAAATTATATAGTAATTTTTACTATTTTCAATAATTATAGGCTAGGCATATTAGGGCTATATAGGGCTAGGCATATTAGGAAAAAAATGGGGGTTCAGAGGAAAGTTTTGCTGAAGTTTTGATTTTCTCATCCTCTACGTTTTTTGTGTCACTGACCATGAATTCTGCGGGTAAACATTTGGGCCACAACTTTGTTTTTTTGGAATTTTTTGCCCAAATATTGACACTTTTCAGTTTTTGGCCTATATCTCAAAAAGGAAGCATTTTTTTCGACAAGCCCATTGTTTTCAAAATTAAAGTAGACAAAATTCCTACATTTTTTTCATATATGACGTTTTTTTTTTAGATTAACCGTTCTGCTGCTAGAGCGCGCCAGAAAAGAGCCATATTTCCATATCTAGTGAATTCACCGTTTTCACGGAAATCGCCCTTGCTCTGATGCTTAACTGTTGATAGTAAATAATTTATAATGAACTTGTGTTTTGTATGGATTTTACATGATTGCTGACTATAAAGTTCTAAATTTCCAAAATTTAACTCCTGATCAGCGTATCAAGTCGTAAAAATGTTGGAAGGAACACTCGAATTGTTTTTACATCATGTTTCAAACACATAACGTTTTACAACAAACACATCATGTTGCTTCACATCATTTCTACACCACCCTTGAGGTAGAGTTGATCGGTGCGTTTTTTTTAATGTGGTATCCCCAAGATGCTTAATCCATGGTTGATATCGGGGTTGATTTCACTTTTACTTTAGTCACTTGCGACGTTGTAAAACTGACTCGCCTTCATTGTCATTATCCTCAGACATCAATTCCGAGTCAGAATCGGCAAACTCCATTCTGGTGGGAATGGCTCGCTTAGTTATAACGCAATAATATGCTCATTGTGCTCATTTGAAAGGCCTTTCTAAGTACTACAAAATAAGTTATATGAATTTTTCCAGAAAAATGCATCAGTTTTTTCTTATTTAACGTTAAATACTTGGAACAAAGTTGTTGCAAAAAGTCTTCTTCAATAAGCCATAACTCCCTTTATTTTACATCTGACGGCCTCGTTGGACAATGTGACGTCGCATGCAAAAACATTTACTTTTTGCACTTGTTGCATAAATAACTATTAACTGTAAATACTTCCAGTTATTTTTCAAAACACTAAAAAAGTCATACTAGACATAATAGTAACATATTGTTATGTACGCCTATGGCGGCTGACGTCATAGATTCTCATCGCAGGGAGAATGCTTCTCCAAACATCTAGGCGTGCTAGAGGAGTGCGAAGATATCGAGAAACGACTATTTCGAATTTAAGAAACCAATGCCGGCAGAAGTTCAGTTGATATCTGATACGCAATAGATGAACACCTCGAGAAAAGACTGTTATAAATAGTGTTTAGTTGTATATGTCACTCAGTACTTAAGTTCATTCTTTGTTAATTAGTACGTTAATAAACTGGTATTAAACCAACTGTTTACATTATTGGATCCACCAATAAAGTAGTACTGTTTGTACACAGGGTTCAAACACGTAACAATATAATATAATAAATATAACATATTATAATAAATAATAATAACTGAACTTTTCTGTGGTAATTTCATATACCTACATATTTAAAAATCATGATAAACCATTAAAGTTTGGACGAATGTATAGCTTGTAACATCGAAATATGAGACATAAAAACCCGAGCAAGAGGCCGTCATTATATCGATCTTTTCACACGTGCTACCGCATTTATGTCAAGTATAACCGATTTCCAGGAATATAAGGAAACACAAATGATTTTATATACATCACCCAACACATTATGACATTATCATGTAGTATAACAAAATATTGATCACACTATATACCTTTCGTCATATCATAAAACCATTGGATGGTGAATGTAATGCAGAATAAGAATGTTTCCCATTCAAATATTACGGACCAATTTTACACGTTCCTCCGCCGTGTCACATCGGCATCATTGGCATTCATTTGGATGCCTAATTCAATAGATCTGTCCACTAAATTTTGCTTTCAACTGAAAATGATAGATCTATGGATATTATAAACCCCTATAAAGTAAAAAAATATTCGTTATTTACTTTCTGCGTTATTCCTAATAGCAATTACCCCAACGCAGCGAGGCTAGGAAAATGCTCCCGCGAGCGAGAATAGGCGGATGACATCACATGCCAGCTGAATGCGTCAGGCTGGATGTAGTAAGGTAGTGTCTATGAGCTAGGACAGTCCAGTTATTTGTGCCAATAGTTATTGTTTTTGCCGATAGTTATTATGCCGACTACCTTTCACACCACTGGATTGGGGTCGGTATTTGACGCAAGAAAATCGGATACCATAATCACGTCTGCGTGCGGCAAATTATGTGAATCTCCTTTCTGGTCCTCCATATTTGACTACAAGCAATAAACAAACTATGTTTGACGTTCTAAATAATAAAGGCACTACTAGATAATACTGTGAATAATATACAGGCTTCGTTCTAACGAGAACGTCACGGAATAAACCTAACGCTGTACACTACAGTACGGGTTGATCTATCGCGCCTGCAGACCTAGCAAGCATGTGACGTCGAACCAATGACAACGCGTTTATCCGATTCAAATAAAGCAAGCACTTTCTACGGACGCTGTTGTGGTTCGGATTGATTTTTTTTCAGGCACAGTTCTAATATTGCTATTATTAGGTCAAAAGCTTCATTCCTCACTACTTTTAATGTATATTATTTTTTTTGTGGACACAGCTATTATTGCCTAATACCATCGAAGGTTTTATGGTAAAGTAGGTTCAACAATAATTCTTGAAATAGAAGTAATACAGTTATTCTCTAATTTAGTGTATTATTTTGATGGGTTATGTGTTAAAATTGATTAGTTATTATTATTCTATGAAAACAGAACAACTTGTTGAATGAAAGCGCCTTTATAGGGCCGATTTTAGCTTGCTGTAAGAAAAGTTATACTGCCCCGATATCCCATTGCGGCAATTGTGGGTATCCTTTGAAAATTTTTTATATTTCATATTTCGATGTTACAAACAGTACACCTACCTATATAACAAAAGGTTTGTACTTAGCAATGGTTTTACCACCGTAGGAGCTGAGAAATAGTTAAGTTTGGTAAAGCAGTCATATTGATGGTATGCGGCAAGCTCTTTATATAAAGACCTTGTTTTTGACTTCATATATATATATATATATATATATATATATATATATATATATATATATATATATATAGTTCTGAATTCCCATAAATATGATATTTTTTATGAACCAACTGGTACTACGTTCAACGTGTTCAACTTATTTCATGCGCAAACATATAATATATAATAAAATATAATATATAATATATATTTTATATTATATAATAAAATATAATCTAAAATCTTAGTGATATCATTGAAACTTGCACTTTATGTATGCAATTTATATTTATTATAAATATACCTATATATACACACTAATATATACAGTAAATAATTTAAACTGTTTCACTCAACATGCTACTTACATTTATTTTGTTTAGGAGCCATCATCAATAAACCTAATATACTTGCAAAACAAGTTACCAGTAATGCCGCTGATAACTCCAGTGACGATGAAGATGGTGATGATGTAGAACAAGATGTGGAGGGTAGTGCAGATCATCCAGTAGATTATTAGCTAACAAGTCTACATTACTTGCTTTTCTAACTTAATTTATGTTATTGCTTTTATATAAGACTTCCTATTAGAATCAGTGTCAGTAATATATTTTTAGTTCGGAAAATTTACCTATACTGGGTATAGACCATTCAAGGGTATTTTGAAAGAATCTGCTTGATTATTCTCTTAATAATTAGAATCCACAACCATTTTAGGTTGATATTTGAGTTGTGTTTATAATAGTTTATTCATGTAAATATTTAGTTTGTTTTTTATTAGAAACAATAAATGTTTTTCTCATATTTCTAATTAGTACAAAATGCAATATTAAATTAGCATTATATAATCATTATTTTTGCGATTATGTATATTGAGGTAGTAATAGGAATCTAATGAGCCACAGCTTCATGTTTGTGCCATTAAAAAACATAATACCTAGTGCATTTATGTGTTAGAAATACTGTAATAATTGTTAAAGTTAGACATTGTTTATGTGATTTTGACGTCTATTTTAATTACTTAGGTATTTTGTATATGATACATACGTTTTATTAGCTAGACTTAGAGACATTATTTTCAAATATAATTCTTTTGTATATTATATACTTACCTACTTGCTATACCTACATAAAATATTAGTATGTATGTACATAAGGGAAAGTACTGTTTATAAAAGTTTGTGTTTTGCATAAGGTGAGTTTTTATTTAATTTCATAGGAATTTAATTATTATTAGGTACCTATGTATTTGCAATGTCCAATTTGTTACACATTTGAGTTACTATATTATTTAGTTCTTTTTATACATTCATGTTTAAGACATTTTTAGATTTATTTTATGCTCCAACCAGTTGCAGCTTTAAACACTAATCATTTATAGTTTCTATTTTTCGTACTTTAAATTATAGTTCTGTCAGGTTATATGGTGCCCTTAAATAAAAAATAACTTTGATAAACAACCCCTAATGGTATGATCATAAATTGTAAGCAAACACCTACACAACTATTATATAAATATATACATATTTATTGTATGTTTTTAAAATAATTAATAAACTAGACCTCTTATACACATTCTATTTTTTCTTGAACCAAAAAAATATCTCCCGGTGTTTTGGACGTTTTTCCAAACATCGTGGCGTCTCAGAAGAGTGCAGAAATATCGTGAAACGACAATTTCATGTAAATATATAAACTAGTGCCGGCAAGTTTGTCTGGTTCGCGAATAGTAAACATTGATAAGGGAACTGCCGAGAAGTGCCGTTTTGAGATTATTTCTTTCGATTTAATTTTAGTCGCTGTGTGTTAATGCCAACAACAAGAAAACCCAGGAGCTGCTTGCACAGTTGTTGCAGCAAATGCAAATTTAGAAAGAAGAGCAAGAAATAAGACTTCAGGCAGAGAATGAATTAGGAAAGAGTTAGAAGAGCAAGAAATATATTTCAAGAAAAGAAAGAAGACTCCTGGAAGAGAAAGAAGGGCAAAGAAAGAGACATCAGGAAGAAAATGAGTAGCAAGAAAAAATACGCCGGGACGATAGAGAACAAGAAAGAAGACGCCTAGCAGGGAAAGTTGAATTAAAGACAATTCTAGAGTAGCAACAATAAGCTATTCTTTCGGTCACTGAAGTATTGAAAGATTATGTAAGAGTTATCGAAGGAGCAGCATAGAGATCAAAACTGAAGTGAGTGAAGCTAGAGGAGAAATCGATGAGATAAAAGAGAAATAGCTCGACTCAAACTACAGTTGAGGGAGAAAAGAGGATAGTTGATGGTGACAACTGAAAAGCGACTCCAATCATATTCTTACGATGGTCAAAGTTCTTGAACTACATATAAGAGAGCATATTTAGGCAGCCGCGAGTTTAAAACACCTGGAACAATTAAACGAAAGCAACGGCGTTGGTTCTAGTATTGCGAGGCCAATCTTTGGAACTGCTCCAAACAATTCCTATGACACAACAACAAGAGTTATCACATTTGGAAGCCACATTAAAATTAGAAACATTGTCTATGTATACCAAGCTCAACTGAGGTCACACACACAGAAGGCTGGAGAATGTCTTTGAAGCCTCTGTGGAGAATCTGATCCACCTGACCCTGATGTACATTCCCGAATTCCAGCAAGAGTTGGCAATTGTTGCATTCATTGATGGTGTAAAGGACCAGAAGATTAGACGACTCCTCAAGTTGTCTCTTTACAAGAAAAGTAGTGATGCTTTGGTACATGCACTTGAAAATGAGGCTTCCTTCAAAGACCTGATACAATCATACCAGAGAGTACGAGCTGTAACTATGAAAAACACTCAGACAGACGCAACACTTCAGGTCCTGCTGTCGAATGTGGAAAAAATGGTAACAAATATATAGAGAGAATGATTCGCAACTCAAATACCCGCCAAAGCTCAACAAAATCAACGAAGAAAGAGTATTTGCCGCTTTAAATGCGAGAAGTTGGGGCATATTAGGAGTTTTCATAACTGTCGCCAGTGTATGTTGTTGGATATTTAAACTAAAAGAAATGTGTGTTTATGATCGACACTGGTGCTACATCATCGACAGTATGACCAGGATTCATAACGCGTGTGAAAATTAATATAACGTGCAAAATGGAATGGTCTTACGAACAGTTACAATGGACAAATCGGCGGTTCATGGATATCTTAACATGAATTTAGAGATAGGACGTTTGGGCTTTGACCTTAAGACCATCGTAGCTGACATTGCGAATAACTTAATTTTGGGACTGTACCTTATAGAGATGTACGGTTTTATACTTGACCTGGGCAAAAGAGCACTAAAAATAGTTATAAATTGTGTTTTGTAATTTTAAATTTTAATCAGTACCTAAGTTTATTTATTTGTTAATTAGTAAATTAATAAAGTAGTATTCACATCAGGCTAAAATTGCTCTAGCTTTTTAACGGTTAAGATAAATACTAAAATATCATATATTCTTAAAGGAAATTCCATAGTCTATAACGTTCTCTCTTGTGGCTTTTTGTGGAAAAAATTATGATGTCAAACTGTGGCACATTTTGTCAAGGAAAATACCGAAAAAGGATACATTCTATGTATGCCCCTGCACCCGCGCTCACCTCCTAGGAATAGGGACCTTTAGTATGTTTACCTCCTAACTAGTGCAAACAAAGTCCAGAATCAAAAATGGTGTTCCTTTCATTTCCCTCTACCATCTTTCGTTGACTGGACTAATAATATACTGTGCATTCATACAAATATTACGAGTACATGAAGTGCAGTATCAAGCACAATAAATATAGGTATACGTAGGTAAGAGATTACCAATTTTCAAGTTAATTATGAAAAATTTAAAACCTGATAAGAAAAATAAAAAACCTGGTAAGAAAAATAAAAAACCTGGTAAGAAAAATAGAAAACCTGCGTTTGTGTAACGACCATTTTTACAAACTTTATTATACATTTTTTTAAACATTAAAACGAGAAATGTGTCAAATTACAAGAAAAGTGAGAAGTGAAAAATATTAATATGTGAATAATTAGAAAAAAATTACAGAGTACTCTATACCAGCACATCTGTTGAACTATATGCTTCGTTGCATATTTTTTAAATGTTGTGCGGTAATTTAAGGATTATAGGAGTATAAGGGATTAGGGTGAAGGACCAGTCAGTCTATCGACTGACAAGCGGTAAACATGAATGATAAATACCTTATTTGGTAGATATACTGAAATTAGCTGGGCCCAGTTCTTCTTACTTCTTCGGTAGTGGGAAACACAGGTAAAATGAGGAACAGTGACGAATTGTAATTATTGGAAATATTGTCGACAGCGGTGTACTAATTTTACTTGATGAATGAATGAATGCCGTATACTACCGTCGACGATTCAGTTATCAAAATTAAAAATGTGTGCGCTATAAGCATGGGCGTGCATACGGGTACTCTGAACAATCGAACGAGTCGAGGCTTACGCGCGTGAGCACCTCTATGTGTGTTGAATAAAATATCACAGAAATTCAAATTGAGGAAAAATAGCAAATTATTTGGAAAAATTTTCAACATCAAACAAGATGGAAATTTGGTCATTTTGATCTGGTAATGTTTTAGTTGTTTTACACAAAAGTGAATATCTTACAACAGTGTAAACTTTAGTTCTAAAGCTACTTGCCAAAAATAGCCTCATTATGACAAGTACTGAGCTCAAAATTTGAAATATCTCTCGATTAGGTAGCGTGCCTTCTGGCTCCACCATCGACCCTCATCCCAGTTTCCTGAATGTCGGATAAAATGTCCGCAGAGGATGTGGAATGCTCCAAGTTAGCTTTAGTAAGCTTAAATAGTGACCTTAGCAGTTTTGACATAGGTAGCCGAGAGCAACTCATCGCTGCCTTTATACAGCTGCACCTTGTGCATTTGCAAAAGAGGTCTAAAATTTCTCTGGGCACTGCGCTGCGCAGAACCCACAGTTTTGGGGTGGTTGGTCTCCCAGCCAGAGCTTTATCTGGTGGAATATGCGGAATGCGTGCTCTTTCGCTGCCCCCTCGCTAGTAGGAAGTGATGCGATGTATGTAGTACAGTAAAACTAACACAAAAATTGACCAAACCCAAACATCAAAAAAAGAAGTTATCTCCAACGGCAAATGGTCCCATACCCTCCTCTAGTAAATTGTAAAACGTTTCACAACCAGGAGCGTAGAGCGTGAATGATAATTTTGCAGTTTTTTGCGAATATCTCAAAAACTACGAGGTCAGGCGCAAATGTCATTCTCCATTAAAATGATCTACATTAAATTTATAACAAAAATTCTTATATACATGATTATGGTAAAGTGAACAGTTACGGAGATATGTAGGGGGCAAAAGTCACATAATTTTCCGGATCAGCGAATATAGCTGTGACGCAGAATGAAATCGTACTTTTGAAAAAAATTACCCCTGACTTGGACAGTTTTTTTTGCAAGCTGAAAGTTTCTGGAAATGTTCAGAACAATGCCCTAATACACCGATGCTGGCAAGCTGCTTTGAATACATCACACCGCGCCGTACGGTGCGTGCGCATTCTTGTTCCGAGAGCAGTAGTTCCGAGATTCGCTTTCAGGCGCTTATGTTTATTATTATTAGTACTGTTTTACGTATATTAGTGTCAACTTCTAGCAAATTTACGGTTTTGATTACATGATTAATACTAAAATAAAGCAATTTGTAATGGGATAACGGTTAATATCCATTCTGGTGGGAATGGCTGGGGTATAAGCGCTAATTATTTTTTTCAAAATTTAAGAGACCTACTATTTTTGCATCGTAACTCGCTTAGTTATAATGCAATATTAAGTAACAGTGCCTGTTTTAACGGTCCTTCCAAGTAATACAAATCCAAAAACATGCATTTTTAACACGTTTTCCATCGAAAAATATTATAGAGAAAAATCTTTATAGAACATTTTTTAATTAAAATTTTTCTCTGTCCATTTCCGGGGTTATTTTGTGTGAAAACATTTTCACTCCCGAAAAGGAGTGGCATCCACCCTCAGGATAAAAGCACACTTCAGCGCTATGTCATGTTTGCTCATTGAGCTACTCTAACCTCTAACTACTCACTTGTTTCACGTCAATCGGTCAAGGTTCAAATAATTCGGAGCTGAAAACCTTTAACGACTGGCCTCAAAAAGTAAACATATAGCTACCTACCCAGCTTTGCAAGTGCAATGAAGAGTTAGTTCCTTGAGAACTAACGTTACAGTTTTTTCAAAAATCATGCACATTTCATTTAGTTTTGGGTTTTTTTTTACTTCGATAACAGTTTCCTTTAATTGCCAAGTCTTTAGTGCACCCTTCTTGTATGTAACTTACACGGAAAACTTGTATCCTTTACACTGTTATCGTGAAGTACACCCATTTTCTTTAAAAAATTATGCTGCTATTATGTCCTTGAATTCACTTCATTTCCCCACATTTTAGAAAATTCAGAATAGCACGTTATTTCATAATTTGTCTTTAATATAATGCACGTAGCCACTGCCGTCCATCCAGCAATTGACACATGAATGCGTCAATGTGCAGAACTTATTATCTCATTTAACACAAGTTGCAAGTTTTTATCTCACTCGCTTGCTCTACCTAGATAGGATTGATATCCGAAAATTCCCAAATAGTGCGAATTGGGGAAAACCCAGGGTGGAAAAATCGCCACCAACTTGAATTTTTCGGGGTTTGGCTTTATCTTTTGAAATACTCGTCCTAACGAGGTTATTCATGTGTCAAATTAACCGATTTTGACTGAGGAATTAATTCTCTTATAATCCTATCGATAATAAACCTATAGGAGTAATAATAATACTTATAATGGGAATCCCACTTTAGTTCGCCGCACAATAAGCAGTATTTTATTACCAGATAATTATAATTTTTCTGATAGAATTAGTTTTTCACTACTAACCTGATCACTATCATTCTATCGCTAACAATCAGTTATATTTCTCTATAGGTATAGGTAGGTAAGTAAATATGGATAATGAAAATCACGGAAATAAATATGAAATTTTTCCATGATAATTTGATAATAACCCAATAATATATTTGAAAAGTATTGTATAATATCTAATAATTATTATACACTACATTTGATTTACATATATTGCCACGGCAACGTACACCCAATATCCTGAATATTATTTGTACTGAGAACTAAACGTAACGTATATAGCCACCTTGCCGACCGAATCCCAGGCAGCAGAATGACGTCATTTTCCCGTGATATTTACGTGACCCATTACGTCGGAATCACCAATATAATAACGTTATAACGACGTAAAAATGACGACAATATCTCTCATCGAAATGACGTCATCTAAAGACATCATTTTCACGTCAATCTTGTTTTTATTATTCTTTTCGTCGTATAATTAGTGGGAGCATAGATGAAAGTTAGGCTATGAGTTAATAAACAGATTCTATAAACTTCCAAATGTATTAACAGTAGTACACCTGCATAATAATAGTCTCACAAAATAAATTATCAATTTTCGAAACCAATGATTAACATTTTTCAATTTTTATTCCGAAAAATTAATCCACAATACATATTATGCAATGATAGTGTACTTTTTGAATTATATGAATTTTCTATATACTAGTTTTCCGTTTTTTTACATAATAGACGCATATATGACGTACATTAGATGTTACCTAGATGACGTCGCTGGTAAGTGTAAAAGGAGACGTTTAAAACATGTCTCTTTTTGGGGGACACTTGACGAATGACGGGTTACACTACAAATCAACGTCAAGTAATGTCACTCTGCTGCCTGGGATCGTGCCAACTTTCCAACTGATGATATTGACGAAGATAACAAATATACAATGGTCGCGGACAAATTTTAGTATTCAATTCGCAATTAATTGCCATTATTAACTGGTGCGATTTCCGCCCTTCGCTTTGACTTGTGACGTCACCGTGCCTTAATAATGGCTATAATTAATTGCTCGTTCAATAATATTTTATTATATATGTTTGAATGATATTTCGACAGATAACTGCATGGACAACCAGGCAGCTTGATTTTTCAAACCCAACTAAATCGACCATTACTGTATACATATAAGTATGTACGTATTATAAAATGTACACTATTCTTATACAAGTCTCTTATGTTGTCTATAATTATTATAACCTGCAATAAATATATTAATTTTAAGAGGTTTCGTGTTCGCAACTTATTTACAATGTATAAATAATAATGTAGAAGCAGTAAATAATAATGTACAAATAATCAGTAATTGCCTGTATTAATTATTAAATATAGGTACCCTGATAAACAGTCATCCATTTTATTTTATATTTTCTGATTTTATAGCACAATTGTTAAAAGAATTAGATAACATTAATCTTCTGTGTTTATAAGATATTTGCTCCCGTTTTCCTTTGAATTACCATTTCTTCGGATTCTTGTACGGTACAATTATTATCCTTCACGGACCCCTTATTGCGGTCAGCTATCCCATATGGCACTTCATTTACAATGGGCTCTGTTAATGAAATTGCATATATCATAGGATGAGTACCTCCTTTTTTAATTATAGATTTGTCCTGTGTTTCTCCATCTTCGTCACTGTTTCCACTGACACAGCATTTGCACTGAGTTTCAGCTTCTGTGTTCGAAGGTTTAGTGTCAACATCGTTGTCGTTATCTTCCAAACAGCGGGAACATAGACACGATCCATCTTCAGAAATTTTCAAACAGTTGCGACAAAAACAATTACTTCCTTTTGTAGCAGATTGTTTTTTTTTAATTACTGCTTTATGTGCATGCTTATTTTTAGCATATTCCTTTACTATTACTGATTCCCTAGGACTAGATCCTACAAGCATGTTTTGAGCAGACTCTTTTTCATTTATTAATTTATCGGGACAAGATACTTCCACCTCATTGTCACTGTTGGTATTTAAATCGCAACATATATACTGAATTGCAACCCCAGCATTAGATGCTTTTGTGTCAACATTTTTATTATTATTTCTTAAACACTGATCGCAGAAGCAAGACCCATCGACGGCAAATTGGTTACATATTTTACAAAAACATTTATAAATAAGTTTTTCGGTACTTACATGTCTATTTAAGCTCACATCGGAATCTTGAATCTCGGGGTATACGTCTTTAATAAATATATCAGAGGAAACGAAAGAATATTGAGGAGATTCGTTTTCATATAATAACTTAGTTTCATTTAAATTGCAACATGGACATTGAACAGCAGTCTCTGTATCAGATATTTTTATGTCAACGTTTTTATTATATTCTCTTAAACAGTGAGAGCAGAAGCAGGACCCATCATCAGCAAATTGTTTGCATATTTTACAAAAACATTTATTAATAGGTTTTTCCTTGGTTAAGCTCACATATGATTCTTGAATGTCAGGATATACTTCTCCAATTGCTATATCAGAGGAAAAGAAAGAATTTTGATAAGATTCTTTATCATACATTTCATCCTGATTATCACTAATTTTATATAAATTGCAGCATGGACATTGAACTGCAGTCTCTGTATCAGATATTTTTCTGTCAGCACTTTTATTATATTCTCTTAAACAGTGAGAGCAAGAACAGGATCCATCATCGGCAAATTGTTTGCAAATTTTACAAAAACATTTATTAATTGATGTTTCCTTGGTTAAGCTCACATAGGATTCTTGAATCTCAGGATATACATCTCTAATTACGATATCAGAGGAAAATAAAGAATTTTGACCAGACTCTTTATCACGTAATAAGGTAATTGGGCCAGCTATTTCAACGGCATTATATGGTTCATGTATTATTTCATCCTGATTACCACTAGTTTTATTTAAATTGCAACATGGGCATTGAACTGGAGCCTCTGTATCAGGTGTTGTTTTGTCAACATTTTCATATTTTCTTAAACATTCAGAGCAGAAGCAGGAACCATCAACAGCAAACTGTTTGCATATTTTACAAAAACATTTATTAATAGGTTCTTCAGGGGTTACATCTTGAATCTTATCTTCACTGTCTTTCGAAATCTTAATCAAATCTGAATCAGTTTTTAATATATGTGAAGACTTTATTACGATAACTGAGGAATCTGGAGCACCGTTAATCTCAGCATCTATCTCTTTCGGTAAAATTGGAGAGGAAACCTTTTCCATTATTTGGGGAGAATCCTTAATATCAGACGTTGCCTCAATTAAAATAGGAGAACTCTTTTTTATCTCAGACTGTAACTCTTTAATTGAAACCGGAGACAAACTTTTTTGAATTATGTTCGAAGAATCTTTAATCTCAGACAATGGCGGTGTAATTGGAGATACCGCTTCTATAGATTCCGGAATATTCTTAATCGAAGATGGTACCTTTTCGATAGCCTCTGGGGGGGTCAAGACCTCTTCAGTAGCAACCTCTGCTACTAACTCATTAATTAGACTCGGAGAGGATATCCTTTCGATAGCCTTTGGGAGATCATTAATCTCAGTCTCGACCTCCTTTATTATAATAGGAGAGGAAGTCTTTTCTATGCTTAATGGAGATACCGCTTCTAAAGATTCTGGAATATTCTTAGTCGGAGAAGTTACCTTTTCGATAGCTTCTAGGGGGGTCTCGACCTCTTCAGTAGCAATATCAGTTACTAACTCTTTAATTAGACTCGGAGAGGATATCCTTTCAATAGTGTTTTGGAGGTCTTTATTCTCACTCTCGACCTCCTCAGCTACTAACTCTTTAATTAGACTCGGAGAAGATATCCTTTCGATAGCCTTTTGGAGGTCTTTATTCTCACTCTCGACCTCCTCAGCTACTAACTCTTTAATTAGACTCGGAGAAGATATCCTTTCGATAGCCTTTTGGAGGTCTTTATTCTCACTCTCGACCTCCTCAGCTACTAACTCTTTAATTAGACTCGGAGAAGATATCCTTTCGATAGCCTTTTGGAGGTCTTTATTCTCACTCTCGACCTCCTCAGCTACTAACTCTTTAATTAGACTCGGAGAAGATATCCTTTCGATAGCCTTTGGGAGATCCTTAATCTCAGTATCGACCTCCTTTATTATAATAGGAGAGGGAGTGTTTTCTATAATCAATGGAGAGACCGCTTCTAAAGATTCTGGAACATTATTCATCGGAGAAGTTACCTTTTCGATAGCCTCTGGGGGGGTCTCTACCTCTTTAGTACCAATATCAGGTACTAACTCTTTAATTAGACTCGGGGAGGATACCCTTTCGATAGCCTTAATCTCTGTGTCGACCTCCTTTATTATTATAGGCGAGGGAGTCTTTTCTATGATTAATGGAGATACCCGTGGGGTTAAAGATAACCTTTTTATAGATTGAATTGCTGACTCAGCCTTTTTAATTGAAACTATAGATGATGTCTTTTCAACCATTGGTGGAGGATATTCAATTTCTGCCGTTTTGTCTATATTCACTGAAGAGTCCTCAATTTCAGTAGTAGCGTCTTTAATGCCTTCAGCAAAATCTTTAATCTCAATATCCATGTATGGCTCGGAACTCGTAGAGGGGTAACTTGTAGAACGTGTTATGTCAATGCTTATTTTGCTGCCTTCACGATCTGGCATCACTTTATTGTCTGTAGATTTTTCACATTTCAGTACATTAATCATCTCATCTTCACATGCATAACAAGGTGGCCCAGAGTTACAAGTTTCCTTTTTAGGGCACTGTTTCCGGCGAAAATTGCAGGTTGTAGGAGATTTCAGAATTCCCCATATCGATAATTTATCATCTGAAATATAGGAGATATATTGGATATACCAGTAGAGAATTTAGCATGACACATGCCTCAATTAATAATAAATTTAGACATCAAAATATTATCTGGTAGATAATAGTTATTTGTTTTACTAGGCAGAAAAGCACAAGATTTAATGCTGCGGCTGGTGCTTCATAGGCGAGGCATAGCCGAGGCCATATCCATTAAATCTGATTTTCTGCCGTGTGAACATTTTTTCTCCAAATTTGTTCCAATTTCAAGTCGTATTTTTTATATTTATTAATTGTGTTTCAGTGTTCCATTATCAATATCCAAATAATTATTTCAATACATTGCATAGCAAAAAGTTCTGACTAGGCAGTAAAAATACGCTTCTTCTGACTAGGCAGTAAAAATACACCTTTTAAGCCTGTCAAGTGTCATTAAAAAGCTGCTTTTATTGTCGCGTCGTTTGGAGAAATATATTCAGAAAAAGTTCGTTGCCGTGCAATGGTAATTTAAAAAATTTAAACTGGTAATTGAAATTGGTAATTTAAATTGACAATGATATTAGGTTTATAAACACAAAATAATAGTTTAAAATATATATATATATATATATATATATATATATATATATATATATATATATATATATATATATATATATATATATATATATATATATATATATATATATATATATATATATATATATATATATATATATATATATATATATATATATATATATATATATATATTTATATATATATATATATATATATATATATATATATATATATATATATATATATATATATATATATATATATATATATATATATATATATATATATATATATATATATATATATATATATATATATATATATATATATATATATATATATATATATATATATATATATATATATATATATATATATATATATATATATATATATATGTATATATATATATAATATAAAAAAAACGATTTTGCGTGAAATTGGAACAAATTTGGAAAAAAATATGTTTCACACGGCAGAAAAGCATATTTAATGCCTTGGTTGGTCTCCTGGCCTCGCCTCGTCTATGAAACACCAGCAGCGGCATTAAATATTGTGCTATTGTGCCTAGTAAAACAAATAACTATTGTTACTGAACAATTTAAAATTATTTTGCATGTGTTATATAATACAGGGTTTATTATTTGATCTATACCTCAACTTTTTTATTTAAAATGGTAGATTAAGATTATATAAAAAGTTTATCTTTCACCTGACAACTCAACAAACAAAACTACAATAAAAATGGACTTTCACCTGAGCAAGAATAATTATTTACATGCAAAGCTGCGAAAGCTTACTTATAGGTGCGAGGTGTATTTAAATAGCCGAGGCGCAGCAAAGTGTAGCCAAAATTATTTGAATACCTCCGAGCACCTAAAAGGGCTTTTGCAGCGTGTAATAAATATATTAAACTTTTCATTCTTCCCTCGATTTTATAATATAAAACAATTTAAACCTAGCATGTTTTACTTTCTAACCTAGCATGTTTTACTTTCCCTTTCCCTACGCCTATTTAAAACAGAAAAGTATACTTTCGTAGGAGGGAGAATGGAAATACTTTTTCGTTCTCAAATTCCACACAGAACTAAGATAAGTTCTGTGTCGAATTGGAGAACCCATTATTTCCGGCATAATAGAGTGACAGCAACTTTACATATTATGCAATGTGTATTTTTTCAATAATGTTCTATAAAGTCTTAATTTCTTAATATTTTTTCTTTTAATCCTTGTACGTTTAATAAGTACTCACGACTTAAAGTAACTTTCGATAAATAAAATGCAGTGAGTTAGAGGCACTGGTAAAAAAATTGCAGTTGCGACAGTAAAATTTCAGAAATCATAGTAGAAAAATATTTCGAAATCTAATCAAATGAACAAGAACTGGAAGCCTAGTTTACTAATTATACAGCGGTCGCTGCTGAGGGAGGGCTGCAGGGCGCCGCCCTCCATAGGCTAATGACGATGTAAATGTAATTAATAATTATTGTTTCATATTCATATTTTTTCCTCAAATTCAATTCAATTCAATTAAATGATGCATTTACTTATATAAAAATCTAATATACCTATATATTATTTACTATCTTATTTACAATATTTACATTTGCGTTCAGTGCCTGAAAGCTTAAAATATTATTTATATATATTTTAAGCTTTCAGAGACTGGGCACAACTTCTTCTAGCTTAAGTAGTGCGTATGGAGAAAATATTTTCAAGCACAACGAAATGGTATCAAAAAACCCCAAACCCCCCCCCCAAAACAAAGTCACCAGCCGCCGCGCCGCTGTAATTATATTAATGTTACTGAATTCCGACATGCTAGAAGTGCGGACAGCAGCGTCATCCGACACCACTGACTTACCTGGGGTGATCTAATAGAGATTGATGTAATATACAATAACCGCGGACTAAGGAATATTTATAGTATGATTATATATTGAGTCTTTGTCAAGCAACCGTTGAATGCACATCATTGTAATTATTGTTCAAGCAAAATACTTGAACAATAATTAAAATCAATACCAAATATTAATATACAATAATTGTGAATCGTACACAGTGTGTTTGTGTATCCGACCCCAACTGACTACATCAAAAGTGGTTGAACCGTGTGAAGTGGTGTACTGTGTAAAAGAAAAGTGCCTAAACATAGGAAAAAAGGCAAAAAAACACTCCCAAGCCTGTTTTTCTTCTTCGAGTTACAGCAGCAGCAGCAGCGGTAGTAGTGGCACTACTACTAGTGAAGGATATCATCGACGTAAAAAGTCGAAAACAAGTCCGAAAAAAATGGAAACTGTGAGTAGTAAAACAAATAATTTTTCTCATTTTTCGTAATCATATGACGGGCAACCAACATCAAATATATCTATTTTTAACTCTTATCCCTGAATTTGACTCAGTTACATAATTAGTAGACATTAATGAAAGGATTGAAATTATCGAATATAACGTTCAAATTTATAATTGGCCCGGTAATTTTACGATATTTCAAACAATAAATAAGCTTAAAGGTATAGCCAAAACTCGGTATGACATCTTTATACAGAGTGAGTTAGGTTATCAAAAGTTTACTTGGGAAGAGTGGAAAAATATTTTAAAAACTACATTTCACAGTTCACGTGCATATGAATTACTAATGAATCTTGTGAAGCATAGAATTTTCTCTATGAATTTTATTTTAAGCATATTGCAAAAATTAATAAAACGATAAAGCTAAACTTTTCCTGCACCGAAAAGGTGTGTTTAATTATTGGGGCAATTAATGATGCTAACATAACTTCTGCGGATGTTGCCACCAGAAACTGATCAACTTACGACGAGTGCTACCAAATCATTTACAGAGGTTTCAAAAAGTAAGTCTTTTATTGCATGTGTATGTTGTGGCAAGAATGGCCACGACATAAATAACATAGAAATAAAATTTGTATTTTTATAACAATTAGGGGCATATTGAATATATTTAAAAAAAAGAGTTATTACGCAAATAGACGAAGTTAAATTAAATAGACTTAGTTAAATTAGTTAAACTTTATGTAATCGAATATAAAAATTTAGATAGTGACGTTCTTATTGGGAGAAATTTCACAGAAGAAAAATAATGTATTATCGTATTGATGAAATCTAGTCTTTAAAAATAGAGAAAACACTCCTCAATTGTTGGAAACCATTAAGAGGTCAGTGGTCGGAGCAACAAGAGATTAATCTTGACAAAATTTTATTAAAATATGGAGACTGTGTTTGTTCTCTGTACTTTATGAATCTTAAGACTCTTGGTAAGGCGCATTCAGTTTATTTCACAAATGATCTGACTACTGTAGATGCATGTAGATGCTTTGAGCAGGAACTTTCGAGAATCAGATCGAATAAAAAATGTTTCATTAATTTAAGATGATTATTATTTACGTGAAAGACAGGACCAAGATGAGAGTATGATAGAAATTTAAAATATTCTGTTAAGTGGTGACTCTCAAAATAACAAAAACATATTTAACGATTACGATTTGCGCGGTAATAAAGTGTACCGACAAGTACAAAACACCGAGTAACACAAAATACGCCCACAGAACTCTTGCTCAGCTCAGAGCTTGCACAGAACTCTTGCTCTTGAAACATATTATTACAAGCACACAATAAGCGAAGAAGATAACATCATAGATGTGACAAAAATTAGGAAAGATACGGCCAGAAGACTGGAAGAAAATCTGATTAAACAGGATTTAATTTAATGAAAAGCGGAGGCCGCCGAAAATATTTCAAGTTGGGGACCTAGTATTAACAAAGTTACGAGTTTTCCAGCTAATAACGAAAGCAAAAAACTGTTATCGAAGTTTCGGGGACCATTCAAGATAGTTGACGTATTGCCGAATGATCGATACAGAGTTAAGGAAGAAATAGACTAACGATGGATGAGCTATACGAATTCATTTAAGTATTAATCTTAATAGAGCTGCTTCCTACTGTATGTGCCTTTTATAAGTCCAGCACTGAGCACACGTAACAAAACGAAATTCACCGGAAGATCTAGACGACCATATGAAGGAGTGATCGGTCTAGAACACGCATAAAGGCATTTGACTTTCAGCGTCGATAAGGTACGCATTAACCAACTCCAAATTTCGCCATCAAAGGCCAAAGTTGCCTGCAAAAGTTCGCCATCGCAGGCCAAAGTTGCCTGGCAAAAGTTTACCTTCGATGGCCAAAGTGCCCCGGCAAATGCTCGCCACCAAAGGCAAAAGTTCGCATGGCAAACGTTAACACACATGTTCAAAGAATTGCCCTCTATGGCAAAATTTACCCTACTGGAGACACTCTCTCAACAGTAACAATAGTAATAACTTGACAGTATTGTTTCTATTTATGTTTCAAGGTCAACGATAGCTCGCCGCAACAAGCCTTACGGTTGAAGGTAGCGTAATCCACTAGGTCCATGTTTTATTGTAATATTTTTATGGTAATGTTTCTTCTATAACCTCTCAGGGTTAACAAAGAATCGCCACTCGAGACGATCGCCAACACGGGATGGCCGTGCGGACAGCAACGTCACCCGACACCACTGACTCAGCCGGGGTTATCTAATAGAGATTGATGTAATGTACAAAAACCTTATTAGACTAAGAAATGTTTGTATGATGATATAGGACAAAGAGCCAAGCGTCATATTTTAAAAAATCCGCCTATTGTATTCGCCGGCACGTGGGAATGCACATACACATGTCTAGTAGTTCTGTTTAGTCCAATGTTACTGCTTACGCCATCTGTTACAATGAATCTGTATTTACAAATTAACGCCGCTGCAGGTTAGTTTCAGAAAATTAACCACACTTCTCCACAAACAAAGAACCATGTTTCTACTTTTGCTTGGTGCATAGGTAGGTTAGTGTTAACGTATTTATAATTTAGTACAAGGAACCACAGTATGTGGCGCGTAATACTTTGTATCCACAATCGCATTATAATTGGAGTTTTATCCTCACATGAAGCATATAAAGTACCACTTTATCCACTATTGGAATAATGAAATTACTTTATTCCACTAGTGGAATAATGAAAAATACAATCTTAAATCAATTACATTTTATTTATTTATTATTAATATTAACATTAACATTTATATTAATTGACATTTCATTCTGTTTTATCATATTTCACTTCGTTTCCATTAATAACAAGCTTGTATTTGTCATCGGTTTCAGAACGCATAGTGCTTGTCGAAGTTTTTGATAAATCTGTATAAACAACAAATGTCTCCTCTTGTAAGGAACGACGAGTACCAGGAGTACCTTGGATTTTCCTTGCGATATCAAGCTTATTGATATAGAATTTCTCCTATAGCGAAACTTCTCCACCCACCATATCGTTTAATTGTTGTAAGGTCAGCACCTTTATTAGTCAGTAAAGTTGTTGAAGTCCGCCTCATCCAATGGCCGCTATAAGTTTCTGCGTTTGTCAGATACAAAAATGAAAAAAGAAAATGAATCTGTCGTTGGATAACTTTTTCGGACGTAATGTCATTTATTTTCTACATTTCTCCACAGTAGTGATAGAGAATCCTTCTTCACTAATTGTGAATTTTCGTGAGACGCCGGTCCTCGTATCTGGTATAGAAACGAGCAGATATGCGCCCCTGTCTACTACCTACATCATTGGTTTTCAAATTCGTCAGTTCACAGAAACGACAGGCACCAAACAAACACCCCATTATTTGTGCAACCTAAAATATTTCAAAGTTTCTACAATGTCTAAAAGGTTAAGAGATATTACCTTAATCGTCAGATATTCTTTATCGCAACAATCCAATAATAAAATAATCCATCACATACAAGAGGGTTCTAAAGCGGAAAGCAATTTTGATATAATTTATAAACGATCGTGACAAAATCGAAATTACCAGAATACAATACTACTTATGCATAGCGTGCTGGATATATCTGGATTGGGCATTCGAATCCGATTCAAATGGATGATGATCTTTTTACGGCGGATGAGTCCTTAGTGGCGGATGCCACTACTTCACTTTCTTCGTGAGAAATTCGGTTTAGATATGAATAACGACCGGAACATTGCCACTAAATCAGGAACAACGATTGATGCTATATTCTCGGGAAATGTACACCATTTAGAATCACGAACATATGTGTCACACTTCAGTTACCATAAAGCCAATATGTACAATACCTCTCTATCTATCTCTCTATATATCTCTCTCTTTTGCTCTTTCTTTCCCCTCTCCATCTCTCTCTCTCTCTCTCACTCTGTCAACGAATCAGTAAAGAAGTATTCACTTCTATCACATGTACTGTGCTGCACGCGGATTTTTATATAGTCTAAAAGTACACTATATTGAACATGTCGCTTAACTCTATAAATATTAATCTTAGAAAAAAAATGTTATAAATAAAAGTTATAGAGGATTCTATCTCCTACAATTTTAAATTAGACCTTTTTTAGATATTTCTAAGAAACGGATTTTTGGCGTTATTTTTTCGATATGGCGACGAAAGCAGGATGGGGGGAGTTGGATAAATTTAGTGTATTTATCAGGATATCAAAAAATAGGTACTAATGTACCAATTTTCATCTCCTTCCGATTTTTTTTCAGGTAAAATAATATAATAATAATCAGTGGCGGCTCCTCGAGGTGGGCAGGGTGGGCAGTGCCCACCCTAGGATTTAAGGTATAAATATAAAAGGAAAAACAATATTCAAATAAATTTTTCAATTATCATGTAGAATATTCAATATGTTTTAACACAATAGCATAACAGATTTTAAGTCTTAAGTAAGATCATAAATAAAAAGTATATTATTAATCAGTAATCACATTCCGATTTAAATTTTGCGCGTTACGCAACCGAAATAAATTAGTAATAGGTACAATCTGTTTGCCCATAGCGCGAGGGAGACCTGCTAATCATCGTTATGGGCAAGCCCGTAGATGACAAGCAGGCCTGTATTAATTCACGATATACGTTCGAGGTATACGCGGCGACGATTGTGCGAGCGAAACGATAAACGTATGCCTAGGTCGTATGCACCGTGAGACAGTCTGAGATGGGCTGGCCCGTAGGCTGTAGTACCCACGCTGGTCGACCGTCACTTTTCTGAAGCGGCAAAGTAAAGCTATTTGCTGAACTAATAAGTTTGTCTTAAAACCTAATAATAAATATTAAATACCTACCTCGGTTCTAGATGAAATTTTAAATCCCGTACAATTGAAGTGATACGTAATTATAATAATAAAAACTTTATTATTATAATTACCACTAAATTGTAGGGGATTTAACATGTTATCTAGTATTAGAACCACCATTAAAAACCAATTAATTGAAGTACATATTTATTATAACCTACCTATAGGTTAGGCGTGTAGGAAATAGGAAACTAATTAATTTGCATATCCTATAATACGAAAATAATATCGCCCGTTATTCTTTAGCTTTTCAGCTATGATTTTTATATAATTATGTATGTAGTAATAGCTAATCTCTATTCTAACGAGTAATAAAACTAATAAGTAACGATACCCCATCAATCAAGTAGTGGGAAATATATTTTTTTATTTTTTATTAAAACAGACTTCGTAAACCGACTTGAAGAGGAATTCTGTGCAGGTGCACTTCTTTCGTGCATTATTTTGTATATTATGCTACGGGCTTGCCCATCGGCGCGGTTTTAGTGATGTAACGTCTACGATTCTCGCCCTTCAGTTTCAGCCCCTAATTGGTGATTGGTGTTACAAAGTCATATGATTAAGGATTTAGAGGTCGTAATGAAACATCAGATTCTATCAATCAAAGTAGTTTTCGCCAGCTTGCAGGTCTACTTTCCAAATTGATAATAATTTCAAAGAATTTTTACTGTTTTTAGTGGTCTGTCGAAAACCATTAAAAATTATTTAATTGAAAGTATTAATGTAGTTGTATCTGAAGTGATTTTTTTCTGAACTCTGACCTTCCCGTTGGTTCTTGCTGAACTGTTTATTTTTGGAACGTTCTGATATACCTACGAGCTGTTCTTTTTTTCAAACACAAACTGCTCATATCAAAAATTCAAGAAAAAGTTTATTGTTTTAAAGTTCCAAGAGTAAATTGACAAACTAGAGTTAAATAAAAAAATCAAAATACGACAAGACGATCGTAAATTCGACAAACGAAAAACCTATTGGTTTATAAAAAATATTTAACAATCTAATAAATATATTTTGTTTATTTCAATTTATTTATAACATCAGTAATTCGTGAATAAATATTATTTCAAAAAATTTTGTTACTTTTTCCAAAAATCATGTTTGTGAAACCCTGTAATGTTTTAATAAATGGATTTTTCATTGAAATTCTGAAGTGACAGGAAAACGCGTGACCTTGAATATTTTAAAAATTTTCGCCATTAATGCTTCGCGTACCAAATGTAATATCAAGATTAAATTTTTCTGCCCTACCCGATGCTTTAGTCACGAGCCGCCACTGATAATAATATGCCTGGCCTATAATGACAGTAATAATGTGGTCCTTGCCACTACGGAACTGGACATTATATTATTATTATTATTATTATATTTAGGAAGATTTTAGTTTTTTTGAGATACCTGTGTTGAGCCTAGCTAATGTAATAAATAGTTAAAATAAATGGCCTTTATTTTACCTTGCTTTGCTTTCCGTTTATCTCTTGCGGCACAATCACAGGGTCGAAGAACGGGAGCTGCTGAAGTCTTTATGCATGATTTATAAATCTTTTTAAAAATGTTGTTGTCCGATTCTCTTTGACACATACAATAATTACTCAAATCCATTTTTTTATCAGATGAATTTGGCATAATGTAACATCCACATTTCTCACATACGTAGTTATAATCTGAAAATTATAGGATGTCAAGTGGCAATATAAAATTTATTTAGGGATTTTGTCATGTTTGTATTGGACGTATTTCAAAAACTAAGCACAGATATAATACGGAATTCTAGGAAAATACATATTTTTGAATAATATAGATATGTTAACGTACGACTGTACGTAGTTGAAACATGATGATACACATTCATATTATGGTTTATCATATTGGAAATTCAATTTAAGATCTCATCACCATGACGGATTCGATATCCTGAAACTAATCTTTGGTACAAACGATAAACCAATGATTAGTTTGAAAATATAAGTCAGTATAGACATGGAAAATATAAGTCAATATTATATTTTTTTGTAATTTTTACATTTAAAGTGACACTTTGCAGAACACTTTGACGTTAGGAAACGCCTTACTTTTCACAACCAGTTACGAAATGTAAAATTTTACGCAACTGGTTTTTATTAAAATTTTATAGTATATAAGTTCATATCATAGTAGGTTATTTAGACAATTATGAAACTGACAAGCTATGAAAGCGACAAGCTGTTACACCGTTACAACCTACTGGATTATTTTTAAACGTATAAAATTCAGAGTTTTAATCTCATAAAATATAATAATATCATTTGTGAAAATTAGAAAAAATCTTGTATGAAACACGTTGGGAAACATTATTTTGTGTAACTTGCATCGTTTTGCGCAGAAATCTGCTCGTTACACAAAATAGTACTTTTCCCAACTGGTTGCGTAACTAGCTATTCTATTACCTCTCAAGTAACTTGGACTTTTGACGGCATCTTTTATGTTTATTGTATGTTAATAATAATAGTAGTATTTAAACGGCCCATTTTTGGCAATCTCAGTGATTAAAACTTGATAATTCTCACTACAACTATTTAAGCAATAGTGCTGTAATAGAGGGAGAACTGGCGGGAATATTCAAATTCTAGGCAGCTTTATTATAAAGCGTATTTTTTTAAAACAATTATTGAACTTTAAATAATTTTAGTAAAATCACTCCGAGTAAAATTTTTGGGAGAAGAACTGGAACCTTTGAAAATGATTTTTTCTGTCTTGCCTGGATGGTAGTTGGGAGATGGTATATAGGTATAGGAAAACTAATAAAATGTTAGGTGTTGCGTCATCACTGGTAATGATGTGGTTCAAGTTCTTTTGACGTACCCGTTACTACGGTACGAATGCAACACAGTACGAATGCAATGAATACATCATTACTGCGATTGCACTGCCTGTGATTAATTCCGTTAGTGATGACCCAACGCCTAACATTCATTAGTTTTGTATATAGCGTAATATCATTTTATTTATAATTATCCTTTTTGATCAATATATGCCCTATAGAATGTATATTGAACTGGAATATAGTACCCAAAAAGGAGTGTGAAGTGACTATAAATGTCTAATTAAAATTCATATAAAAAAGTTATAAAAGAGGAACTATACAATTAATGCTTATTGCAATGGAATATAACAGTAGGAATGCTAATTAATTCACAAAAACAAAATCAGGAAGGAGAGAATGTTTGTTTTCAGGCGCAAATATTCACAAATACCGCGAAGCGTTGGAAATATTAAAGAAATTACCTTTTTTCTGGGCTCTGTTTTAACAAATTTTGTTGTGGTCCAATGTATGACTGTTGCTTCATGATTCAGTATAGTTGATTCATGATGATGTAATAGCACTGGGAATTGGAAGCTATATCATATAACTTTAAAATCAAACAATAAATTGTACTATTTAATATATATTGTGCCAAAATGATTGTGTCATTTTTTACCTGTCATTATAATTTGATTTTTGTAAATTTTAATTTAATTGAAAATAAGTTGGTGTATTTATAGTAGGTAAGTAGGTATCATAAATCTGCTTGGTTTGTTGTGGCTTGTATTTGTACTTATTTAATTTTAGGTCAGCGTTTACCTAAGTAATTGAATTATTATTCACCAGAAACGGGAAATTAGTACCTATTGAAGGCTGTTGTCAATGAAATAAAATGAATTACATTTTTCTTTTCAATCATGGTAGAACAAACAGTTGATCATATATAAGAAATTTGTTTGATCTTTCAGTACATCGACAGGCAGATATTCAGCAATAAGACACATGTTTCAAGAATCGAAACATTATACGAAATAGTGTTTGTGCTATCATAGGTACACTTATAGAGTAAGATGAGTAAGATCCCAGGGCTGCCAGACCTTACTTATTTTCTGATGCACAAAATGTATACGATGGAATAATGATGATAATACCAGCGTATAATACGTAATACGTACAATCAACGTATCAACCTGCTTGCCTTGGGCCGACGGCCAATTCTCAGATACGAGCAGTGGCGGCTCGTGACTAGAGCATCAGGTAGGGCAGACAAATTTAATCTTGATATTAAGTTTGGTCCGGGGAGCTTTAATGGCGAAAATTTTCAAGGTCACGCACGTTTTCCTGGAACTTCAGAATTTCAATGAAAAATTGAAATTATTTACAAAAATTACAGGGTTGCGCATGAAGGATTTTTAGAATTTGATACCTTTCTGAAATAATAATATTTATTCACGAATTACTGATGGTGTAAATAAATTGGAATAAACAAAATATATTTTATTAGATTGTTAAATATTTTTTAAAAACCAATATTTCGTACCACAAATGATTCAACGAATTTTCCTTGTATTTTGATTTTTTATTTAATTCTAGTTTGTCAATTTACTATTGGAATTTTAAAACAATAAACTTTTTCTTGAATTTTTATGAGTAGTTTGTGTGTTTGAAAAAAAGAACAGCTCGTAGATATATCAGAACGTACCACCTCTCGCACAGTTTCACACTCACCCGATGATCCCGCCATTCATAACAAAATACGAATATTACGAATATGATAAGAAATATTTAAATATGTATATAAGGTAAGTAGGTACCTAATACCGTGGTTCTAATACTAGATAAAAATTTTAATACTAGATAAAAATCTTAATAAAATAAGTTTTTATTATTATAATTACCTACGTATCACTTCAATTGTACGGGATTTAAAATGTCATCTAGTATTTCATCTAGAACCAAGGTATTTAATGTTTATTACTAAGTTTTAAGACAAAAATTATTAGCAAATAGTTACTTTGCCGCTTCAGAAAAGTGAGGGATGATCGGCGGGGCTACAGGCCACGGGCTACCCCATCTCAGACTGTCTCAGGGTGGATACAACCTAGACATACGTTTACTGTTTCGCTCGCACTATCGTCGCCGCGTATATCTCGAACGTATATCGCAAATTAATACAGGCATGTTTGTCATCTACGGGCTTGCCCATAGCGACGATTAGCAGGTCTCCGTCCGCAAACAGATCGTTTTATTAATTTATTTTGGGTGCGTAACGCGAAAAATTTTAATCGGAATGTGATTACTGATTATATCTTTCTATTTATAATCTTACTTAAGACTTTTAAAATCTGTTTTGCTATTGTGTTAAAATATATTGAACATTCTACATGATAATTGAAAAATTTATTTTAATATGTTTTTTCTTTTATTTTTATACCTTAAATCCTAGGGTAGGCACTGCCCATCCTGCCCACCTCAAGGAGCCGCCACGGGATACCAGGTGCTACAGGTACGTAAAAATATTACTCACTTAAAGTCTGAAAGCTGATTTTTACGTATGTTCTACGGAATATTGCTAAAAGTTTTGAAACAATACTGCCAGACACTTTCTGTCGGCGGTAATTGGCGCCAGACGCTTTAAAGATCGAAAGAAAAACATATAATCTTACTTATACTATATAAGTATAATTATTAAGTGTCAGACTATAAGATTTTTTTTCTTTCGATCTTTAAAGCGTCTGACGATAATTGCCGCTGACAGAAAGTGTCTGGCAGTATTTTGTTTCAAAACTTTTAACAATATTCCGTACAACATACGTAAAAATTAGCCATCAGACTTTAAGTAAAGTGAGTAATATTTTTACGTACCTGTAGCACCTCGTATATGAGAATTGGCCCAAGCAGCAAGTATGTATATGTTCTACGTACTAACAAGATTCTATCGTGTACATTTTATACATCACAAAATAAGTACGGTCTGGCGGTCCTGGGATATTGGACTAATACATATTTTCACTTTTCTTTAGAAATAATAGGTTCCCTCAAAAACGATGATCTAATTAAAAATAAATCTGAACGTTTAGAACTTCATGAAACATTTTGTAGGTAGATGGTTTGTAAAAATTGTATCCGTCGTCATTTGTCATTTCCGTTACCGATATTGTATGCAATGTTTCTCCTTTCTCCCTTTGTAAATCTGAATTTATAGTTTCGATAACGTAATCTTTAAACTTTAACGATAAGCGTCAACAAAATAAACACAAAGAAATGATAGAATCATTTGAATCGATGAGTTCGAAAACCGTACAAGTCCAAAATTTGACATTTTAAAGTAAGATAGCCATTTTGTTTAAAATTTGTCTCTTCATCGATTGAGCTTAAAAACCGTACTAGATACTTGGCCGTTTACGTCGCAGAGCTGATTGCTCCCGTGAAATGGGGAGAAAAACCGTACATGTCCGTGACTTGTACGGTTTTTCATCTCAACAACAAAATAGTGGTCAGTTGCTTGTTTACATGAACGGCGTTCACTTCGTGTGTATGTGCATTGTAATAAATAGTTTGATATTCGCGATTTTTCAAGTAAAATTATGTCATCCAGTGATAGTGAAGGAGTCAGTACATCTAGTAGTGGTAGCAGAAAAAGAAAAAGAAATGTCGCTAGCTGGAAACACAACAAAATAAAAACAGCACGTTTGCAAGGTCAGGCATATGTTTCTAAGAAGGGAAAACATGTTGATGCAAAGACTGTAGGACCTGCGTGTAGGTAAGTTAATTTTAATAAGTTTGACTTGAATTTCAAAATAGCTGTTTTATTTTTTAGTTGTACAAAAAAATGCATGCAACAGTTTACCGAGGAAGAAAAAAGAAACCTTTTATCTAATCTACTCAGCCGTACGTCGAAAAACGAGCAAGACACGTATTTACAAGGACTCATGGAAGCAAAACCAATCCAGAGACATCGCGTGAGAAGTGCGGAAAACAAACAAGAAAGAAAATCAAACTTTTCGTACTTCGTTTTGAAAGGCTCAAATCGAATTTCCGTATGCAAATAGGCATTTATAAGCCTTCATGCCATATCGCACTGGCAAGTTCAGCGCCTGAACACCCTACTTTTGGCAGCTAAATCACCAAAGGATCTTAGAGGCAGGCATAATAATAGACCTCGTGCTTTATGCGACGAATGGACTCAGAAAATTAAAGAGCATATTGAGGCGTTTCCGGTCAAAGCTTCACATTATTCCTCCAAAACCGTTCGTTATTTAGATGCATCTTTGGATGTAAAGAAAATGCATAGTCTTTTTGTCGGGATATCCAGAGTTGGAAAATTTAGTTAAATACGAATTCTATCTAAAATATTTCAACGAGAACTTCAATCTTAAGTTTGGGAGACCACAGGTTGATGTATACTCGGAGTGCGAAAGACATGGAACGAGGCTCAAAGATGTTAGCCTTAACGATAACGCAAAGAGAGTGGTTGCAGCGGAACTAATGGTCCATAAAAGGCGGGCGAAGAAGTTTTATAATAAAATTAAAGAAGTGCAAACCCTGTGTACTGAACGACCAGAAGTGATGGGACTAGCTTTTGACTATATGCAAAACAAGCCACTACCGCACATACCTGTGCAGGAAATATTTTATTTTAGGCAGCTCTGGGTATTCGCATTCCAAATACACAACCTTAAGGAGAATACTGGTCATTTTTATACTTACCATGAAGGTCAAGGTCAGAAGGGACCTAATGAAGTTTGCACGTTCCTTAATGACTACATATTGAAACATATACCCCCTGAAATCACTGAACTGCATTTGTTTTCCGATGGATGTGCAGGGCAGAACCGAAACCAAACAATGGTTCGTTTCCTCTTAGCATTACAGGCAACCAAAAGATTCAGCAAAATCTATCATTATTTTCCAATAAGAGGCCATTCGTTTTTGCCCTGCGATAGGGATTTTGGTTGTGTAAAACGGAATTTTAGAAAACATGATCGAATTTATATTCCAGAAGAATATGAGGATTTAATATTGACTTCCAGAAAAAAGCAACCATTTACTGTGAAACAAATCCGATACACTGATATTACTGATTTTAAAAACTGGTGGCCTGATTACTATAAAAAAACATGTAGCACTCGAGGTACCGGTTCCAAGAAAGAAACGTTTGCTGTGTCAAACTATAGGCAGTTCCTGTATGAAAGTTCAAATCCGGGATATGTTAAAACGTGGGAGTATATGGATGGTTTACACTCCGATACTTTTAAATTGCTAAAAGAGCATAAGAACAGCCCACCTCTGCCCAATATTAAGGCATATAAGGAACCTGTTCCGATTAATGAAAAAAAAATCGTGGACATCAAGAAGGTAATGACTTATTCCCAAGGTGAAGTATTGGAATTCTATTACCACATCACATCATGGAAAACCACAAGTGCTGAAAATGATGATTAGATGATTAAGATGGCAGTTTTGATATGTATTTTTCCTCTGTTTTGAAGAAATATTAAAAAAATAAAAAAAAATCATCTGTTTCTTTTTATATACAGGGTTGAGTTCAAGAACCGTACAAGTCCATCCCCCCTTTTTACCTGTCACTGATAGACTATTTTATTTTCCGAAAAACTACCATTAAAAACACATTGCAAACCACGAGATCTAAAACTTTTCTATGCATGCCGATAGTCTATGTCAAGTAGTTTCAACGTTAAAAGGTTTTTATTGATTTTCTCGGAACGCTGATTTTGGACATGTACGGTTTTCGAACTCACCGATTCATTTATAGTACGCTGTAAAACTTAAGAGCTATAGTCGGTAAGATTTGGTTTACGGCTGACATCAGCCGTATTGCTGGTTGAGCACATCGGGGTCATCGGGCGTATTAATTCGCGATTTAGAATATGCGGCGTTGCCCATTGATAACCGCGGCAACATAACAATAAACTTGCTCTTTATTCATTGTAAATCGTGCTCCGCACCACTGTAAAAAAGGTGAATAAAGAGTTCGCCACGATCATTATTGTGACTATAGTGGAATCTAACCAACAAAATTAATGCACTAATGGCCGCCAACTGCCGTATAATCATACTATCTATATTTAGCCACTTATAGTGCACATAAGGGTTGAATAGATACGTATTATATATTTTTATTAATATAGTATCAACACTAACTTATGACCGCTCCTCACTGGATATATTTGTGGGCCTATTGTATATAATCTGCAAAGAAAATTGATATTCTACCGTAAGTACTAATTAGGGTATTTTAGTTATTATAATCTGCATGGTTAGTTGGTTGGTTAGTAGGCACCTACCTACCTACTCGTATGATTCACTGTTTCTAGTTTCTTTATAATATTTGTGTTGTACCTGTGATACAAGGTACAATACAAATACTATAATGCGATACGCATGGATGACTAAAATAAGCATTTGTGAAATGTTTAATAAATCATTACCTACCTTCTACAGATTGGAATCCCTTAAGATGCAAGCAGTTTCGGTAGTTTACAGTTACTTGCTCTTTTTCCGACTGCCAATAACTTGACTTTAGGAATGATCTTGAATTTCCAGTTATTTTTTGCAACAACGACGATGAAGATGGTATTTCATAACTATGATAAATTAAGCAGTGATAAGGTCCTAATTGTACAATTCTACTAAAACTATCCAATTCTTCTTTCTTGGTAATATCTTCATCTATGTATGAATTGGCAAATTCACATACATCTGATAATGAATCTTTAAAGGTATCATTTATGTCATACACGAAGGAATCTGATTTACTGTCACTTTCTGCTATTAGAGTATGAAAGATATCACAGCTATCACATTCATTAATTATATAGTTGCTATTAATTTCAAGTGGCATTTTCATTTGAGTGATACATGTTTCTGAACTCAGACAACTTTCATTAACACTACATTTTGTGTCGATTTGTAATAAGTCCGCGTTACCATTTACAAAATGTTTAAGTGTTTCTTTAATGTGATTGGTACTTTCCAAACAGCTGATACATAATTCCTCTTCAATAATACCTGTTTCATTACTTCTTGAATTGCTTATCGAGATATTGGTATTCACTAAATCATCGTCATTGTCCATTCCAGCTTCTACATTTGGTTGAGATAACAATACACGTATTGAGTTTTCAGTTTCTGCAAAGAATAGATAATTTTAATATTTTTTTAAGTGTTTGTGAGAGCCTGTCAGATCTCCCTATATTGGGTCAAAAGATGCTCATAGAGCAATGGCAATAAAGGAGCTCACAAACTGGTCAAGAAGGTAGCCAGCCTAATAATTCTTTGACCTAGTCCAATTGCAGCGAAACTGATGAAGATGAGACCGGCGTTGAAGGTGTAAACTATGCCTTCACAGACGAATCAAAGGGAAAGAAAGGAGCAGGCTGGGATATATATTCCAGAAATCTGCTACTCCGATGCAACTGGACTATGGATAAAAATGTCAGTCTAGGACAAACCGAACTCGCAGGTAACCATAGCCGCAAAAGAGATTGTTCGTAGAGAAATAACGGGCAAGACAATCAGAATCTGCACAAATTGTAGACAACGAGTACTGGCCCTGAAAAACTATAAAATAACCAAAGGCTCAACATGGGAATGTCACCAAGCACTTGTGAGAGCCTGTCAGATGAACAACATCTGCCTATGTTGGGTCAAAGGACATAAGAGTCTAGAGCTACATAATGAGGTGAAGTACGGCGTTTGCGCAACACCTGGGGATTCAAATACGATTTGCGCTTGCCCGTAGTCGACTGATTTATTAAAACATTTAGTTGATGAGATGTCTGGCATGCAAATGGTAGCTCAACGGGTAAAACGACTGGTCCATATACAAATTAATATACAAGACTACCAATAAGCCCAATAAGCCCTCGGAGATTAAGTCACTGATTAAAACTTTACCGAACAGCAAGGCCCCAGGTAGGGACGGCGTGGAATGCTTTCTGCTCAAGAACCTACCAAGGAAGGGCATTGTGCAGCTCGTTTACATCGTTAACGCGTTCTTGAGATTGCAGCAGTGGCCACGTGAGTAGTGCTGTGGTAGTACCCATCCTGAAGGCGAACAAAAATCCGAAAACTGCTAGCAGCTATCGTCCCATATCATTACTATCGTCAATTTCAAAATTAGTGGAACGAATCATTTTTAAATAGAATTAATAAAATACGAGAGGATATGGGTGTGGTGAGAGATTGCACCAGTTCGGCTTCAGGAAGGGTAGAAACACTACGCAACAAATCGCACGGATAGTTAGCGATGTAAAGGTGCAGTACAATCTGAACAGGAGCACTGCCTTGGTACTTCTCGATATCGAGAAAGCATTCGATACTGTCTGGATCTTGGGCCTTGTTCATAAACTACGACAGTTTAATTATCCGACACACATAATTAAACTTATTCAGTCGTACCTAAGCGGAAGAACACTACAAGTACGAGTGAGAAATAAACTATCCACATCGAGGGATACACGTGCGGGCGTCCCTCAAGGGTCGTGCCTTGCACCTACATTGTTTAATACCTACGTCTCCGACTTTTCAAGTTTCCTGAATATGAAACTTGCCATGTACGCTGACGAAACTGCCATATACGCTCACAGCTGGAGCGCACAGGCTGCAAACCAGCTAATAAAGGCGCATATGGTGAAGGCGTCGGAGTACTATGACAGGTGGGTGAATATCGAGAAATCGCAGGCCATGGTGTTAACAAAGAAATTTCGAGACAACCGTATAATTACGCCTATTAAAATTGGGGGGTGTCAGTTCAGACTAAACATCATGTAAAATATTTGGGGATTACTTTGGACAAAGGACTGACCTTCACGCAACATATTAACGAAACTATACGCAAAGTCTATTCCTTGTCAAGATATCTGTACTCTTTGATGGCAAGGAACAGCAGACTAAATAGACATAACAAGAAATTAATATACACATATACAAACATTCTAATTAATATACAAACCGTCTTTAGACGGTTTATGTAGACGATAGATATAAAATTGTTGACCTGCCTAACAAGGCTTTTCAAATTTTAACTTTCTGCTAAGACATTAATAATTTCTTATTTTTCACAGGTTTACCAGTCAGCCCTAACAACTGCCGAGGAGGAGGCAGCTATCATAAACAGGGACGAGTTCCTGTCTAGTCCTGAGATGGCATCTCCAGAGGGCCTTGCTCAGTCCGAGCAAGGGGCCCAAGTAACAGCCCTTAAAGACGAAAACGCCCAGCTGCGGATACTGCTCGAGGCCTAAGCAGAGCAGCAAGGCCCAGGCGATTCAGCTCCAAGAACTGACAAACGAAATCGCCAGGCTCAGTAGGACACTGAACAGAGAGGCGGCATCAGAAAAGCCATGCCAAGACGTGGACATGGAGTCCCAGGGCAAACCTCCGAGCAAGAGCCAACCCCCAAGCCAGCGCCAGCCAAAAAACAGGTCCAAGAAGAAGTACTGGCCGATGATCGACACATCGGAGGAAGAAGAGACCCCCGCGAAAAGGCAGGCAGCCCGCGAGGCCCCCGCAGCAGCCATCAAGACCACAGAGATCCAAGAAACGGAGCCTGAGGAAACCGTGGAACAAGATAACAGGACACCTAAGAAGAAGAAAGTGGCCCCCATCATCCTCAGGAACAAGGACCTGTGGACAGCGATGAGCGGCTAGCTGAGCGCAGCCAGGGCGAACTTCACCAAAGCGAAGCTCACAGGCAAAGGCACCCGCATTCAGCCCACGACCCCAGATGACTATCGCAAGATAGCGCGGATTTTCAGGGAACAGAAAGTGGAATTACACACTTTCGCCCTCCCCGAAGAGAAGCTGCTACGAGTAGTAATTCGAGGGCTGCCGTCCGGAATGACCGGAGCCGAGATCGCAGAGGATCTGGCAAAACAGGGCTTCCATCCCTCCTCCGTTCAGAGGATGTCAAGCCGCAGGACCAGCGAGAAGATCCCGCTGGTACTAGTACAGCTACCAACCACCGAGGAGGCGATCTTGGAGGTGTCCCGATGCTGCCACCTCGTCGTCAAGGTGGAAAGACAGCGAGCACCGAGAGAGGTGGGGCAGTGCTATCGCGGCCAAAAGTTCGGGCACTCCCAGAGAAACTGCAAGGCCAAGCCCAAGTGCGTGAAATTCGGCGAAGATCATCGCACTTCTGACTGCAAGAAGATAAGAGAGCTGCCAGCTAAGTGCGCCAACTGCGGAGGAAGCAATCCCGTCAACTACAGGAGATGCCTGAGAAGCAGCGGCCCATCAACATGGAGTTGATTGCCCAGCTGAGACAGGCCCTAAACCTCCTCTTCACGGCTCTTCCAACCCTGAATGGCCAATAGAGTGATGCCTGATGCCCTGCAGATCGCCTCTTGGAACGTCAACGGTGTTCGAGCCCGAAAAGTAGAGCTAGAAGAACTTCTAGCGTGAACCAAAATCGAGGTGATCGCCTTGCAGAATACCAGGCTAGAGCCTGATCTCAGGTTCAAAGTACGAGGCTACCAGATACACCGCAGGTACCGGAACAGAAACGGGGGAGGCGTAGCCTTGCTAGTGAAATCCAGCCTGGACCACCATGCTCTTGCACTCACCACGGATAATATGGAAGCCGTTGCCGTGGCCATAAATACCGGAAGCAACGGACTTATTAACATCACGGCAGTCTACCTTCCACCGCGAAGTCAACTGCTCAGCGAGGATATGGAGGCCCTACTACCACCTGGGGCACAAGGAATCGTCATCGGAGACCTGAACGCGAAGACAACGGACTGGAATAGCACAAACACCAACCAGAGAGGACGCAAGCTACGAAAATACCTGGAGCATCGCAATATCCTGGCGCTAAGACCTCCGGAACCCGCCCACTTCCCCTCTCACGGAGGGCGCCCGGACGTGCTGGACGTTGCACTCATGCGCAATGTGCCTATGCAGTTCCAACTCGAAAACCTCAGAGAGGGATCCTCAGACCACGACCTCATCCTACTTCACCTGGGCATAGCACGGGCGGACAACGACGAATGGTTCACCAAGAAAAGGATGGACTGGCCGCAGTCCCATCTGCAAAGGTCCATTGCAGTACCCCGAATCGAGAACGAACCTGCAGTTGAAGCAGCCATAGCCCACATCGAGGAAAGTATAGGCACAGCGCTAAGCGCCAGCACAACGGAAACCATCGTGAGACGGGACGCAGACCCAATAGGAGAAATTTCCGAAGAGACCAAACAGCTAATCAGGGACCGCAGAAGAGCGAAGAAATGCGCTCTCATGACGCAGGACCCAGCGGATAAGCACATGGTCAACCAACTCAACCGGAGAGTCAAAGCAGCCCTCCAAGAGCACCGAGACGAAAGATGGCAGCTCCATCTGGAGTCCCTAGACCCCCAAGACAACAGCCTATGGAAAGTGCAGCGAGCCCTGAGGTCCACCCGAAAACCGATGCCTCCAATCCACGGTGAGAGAGGACTTGTTTACACTCGACGAGAAAAAGCGGAAGCTTTCGCCGACAATATCGAACTACAGTGTAGGGTGTTCGACCCGCCAGACGATAACGTAGACCACGTAGACGAAGTGAACCGAAGGGCTAGGAGGCTAAGAGGACAGCCAGACGAGGACCAGATCCGACCATCATCTCGAGAAGAGATCATCGGTATCCTGGCCCACGTCAACGTACGGAAGGCACCTGGTCGAGACGGGATAGGAAACCGGATTCTCAGGAAGCTCCCTCTTAAAGGAGTGGCCACACTTGTGACTATCACAAATGCTATATTGAGGCTCCGGTATTTCCCCTCCAGATGGAAAAAGGCAGACGTGATTTTCATCCCCAAGCCCGGGAAGGACCACCTATTCCCCCAAAATTAGAGGCCGATCAGCCTACAGCCAGCGATGAGCAAAATTGTCGACAAGGTCATCTTGTACAGGATTAACGAGAAATCAGAAGAGCTGGAAGCCATCCCAGACGAGCAGTTCGCGTTCAGAAGAGGACATTCCACGGAGCTGCAAGTACTGCGGCTAGCGGAGTACGTCACCGAGGGATTCAACCGAAGAGAGGTCACAGGGTCAATCTTCCTGGACATCGCCAAAGCCTTCGATAGAGTATGGCACGACGGATTGGTTATCAAGTTGATGGACGCCGGTTTTCCGGTATCCCTCCTCAAGCTGATCCAATCCTACCTACGAGGCCGGGCCATCCGAGCCAAAGTAGAAGGAGAGCTGTCAACTGACAGACGCCTAGAAGCAGGACGTCATCGCATAGGACCACGGGAACCGCTAATCCGGCTAGCCACGGACTACGATCCAGAGGAAGCAGGACCTCACAAGCGGCCAAAGACCCAAATCCTGGATAACGGGTAAGTATAATATAATCACGATCTTATGTTTCAGCACGACTGATGCGAGAAGAAGCAGGCGACACCGAAGTAAAGAACAGGACCAAAGAAAGCGGATCGAGAAGACACTAAAACAGCCCAATCCAGTCGATGGCGAGGCCTAATACCTTGCCAAACCACACATCCTTACCTTACCTGACAGCCAGCGAGCTGATCGCTAATCAGCTCTCTAGCTCCGTCATCCTGAGCTACAATGCTCATCCTCAATATCAACCTGAATGCCGCACAGCCGGGCTCTAGCAAGCCCGGCGAGAGGCAGGAAGGATTCCTTAAACACCCGACATGACACCCCCGGGGGTAATACACACCGGCGATGAAAATCAAGAGAGCCAGAAGTAAGGCTCTGCCGGTGGGGCCCATCAGCCACGACCGGGGGAGGCTGCGTAACTTCACGTTACACTGATCACATCCGGAGGTTTGTGGGGAGGGTCACGTAAAACGCGCGGGTTACCCCTTACGAGGCGGTCTCGGCCTACATAGATATTAGGGGTAAAGAGCGATATGGTACCGCTCAGCCCCCCCCTTATCGAGGTCACATCTATAGCCAAGGATACTGGCGCGCGCGCCTTCAATTGCCGCGCTTACTACGCGTGGATGTCTGGCTGGACCCGAGCATGGATTATCCTGGACGTGTTTACTGTCTATTATTAATTTAAAAAAAATATTTTGAATTTGATTTTTTTTTTGCTATTTTGCACTTTTTGCTATTTTTATTTCTATTTTTTGACACAACCACTTATTCTTACATATATAGGTGTACATGGAATAAGGTCTGACAAGAAGGACCAGTTTTGTCACAATTACTTTTGTCACGGGGTCGACGAGACCCCGTAGATAAGTAGATTTAGATAATAAAAAAACGTATAAGGTCTGTCCAGGAGACCAGTTGGTTTCCCTACAATATTTTTATATTGTTAATGTTAATTGATTAATTGTTATTGTTAATTGTTTAATTAACGTTAATTGAATTGTTAATTAAATAAATTGTTGTTAGTGTTACTGTACGCAGGCGCCGCACTTCACCTCATTATGTATCTCTAGCCTCTTGTGTCAAAGGACACTCACAATGCAACGGCAATAAAGAAGCTGACAAACTGGCCAAACTGAGAATACTAACTTGGGCCTGGTCCTTCAAGTACCCGTTGCAGCGAAACTCAAAATAATAAAGGAAAACACCTTTACACAGACATTTAAGAAGCTATGGGATGACACAAGTATACGTAGTTCGGCTGGTTAGAAATCTCCTGAGATATTGGATCTGAGATCCTGAGATCTCCTGGATGTTGGATGTTTTACTATTTCAAAAATTATATTATACAGAGAACTCAAGTGCCTTTGATAGTACGTCCCTTACCCGCTGATTTAAGGTGGAAAATCAGTTTCTTCAAATCTTCAAATCTTCAAAAATCTTCCTTTCCCATAACTTAATGTTTAGAATGTTCCAGATTGGAAATTAGTAATCCAAACAGATAATATGACTCAAATGATTAGTCAAATGCGTATTGATCCTACTTCGGCTCATTAAGGAATTTCAAAAACTGCTTATGTCATATAACTATTTCAAAATATATGTAGCAAATCTATGTAAGAATTTTGTTATTGGCACGACTATCAGCAAGTATAGCAAGTACAGCAAGTCAGCATATTTGTAATATTAAGAAGTGTCGCGCTGTTTAGAAGTTTAAAATTATGTAAAATAAATGGTACAAGTTCATTCATTCTTATTGTATATGTTAGACAGAAAGCGCTAGGATAGACCTAATAATTATCTGTATTGGAAGCTATAGGGCACCTTATTATTTATATGCTTTATATTATATTTTGTTCAGCTGTTCATTCACAAAGATCAACCTAACAATTAGAATACATACCCATTTCTACAATCCGATGTTTTATACTGTTGAATAATTTCTCTAAAGTCTTATTTCTTAATATTTCTTCACATGTTGTAGCACTACCTTTAACTGTCTGCGTAATATCTCTTCTTGCTTCCAAAAATATGTCTTTTATCCAAAACTCACAAAACATTTTTGTAAAATATTTAATTACGCTTTTGGATATATTTATCTCATTACTACCTTCGTTACATATTTGTAATATTTTGTCTGCAGATGTATCAAAAATCTCTGACTTTTTAATAATTTTCGATTCAATTACATTTATAGGTTCCTTATTACATATTGTTTCATCCGAGAACATTTCTGATTTAGATTTTGATAAGAGATATTTGGATTTCTTTTTTCTCTTTTTGAGTGAAGTTGAGCTTCGTTTTTTAAGTATCGATTGCCTGGACATATTTGGGTCATGAAAGAAATTATTAAAATATAATTCAAAACTGTCTGTAGTGTCTGTAGAAAATTTGTCAAAAAGAACCATTTCGCGAGAAGTATCCTTTATTTTTATATATTTTTTTTTATACATTTTTTCAGGCTTTTGCTCTTCTATTAAATCATTTAAGACTTTCCAATACATACTGGTATCCTTAGGTAGTCTTTCAACATAATTTTCGTCAGGAATGACATATTTTCTTTTTAATCCTAAAATTAAACAAATGTCGTTAGTGTAGTATAGCTAGCCTCTTGGCACTAATATCGGCTGTTTTGAAATTCAATCCAATGCATAGCAAGTATAAGAACCTACAAGAGCAATTAAATTCATATAATGGGCACATTTGTAACTATCGATGGCAAACCATTCAGCGGTAAGTACTATTAACTTTTCCCAGTACCAGTACCTAGTGCCTTGCAGGTAAACATCATTTTTCAGTAGTTTAAAAAAGATATACCTAATCTTTCTAATACAACACAATTCATGTAGATCGTTTTCGCCATTTTACGGAGTGTTCTAGTGAAATATAGAAGACTTAGGTTTATCTCAAAAGCTGATCTTTAGATTTTAAGCTCAGCTGGGCTAAAATCAGATACCGAAGGTTTTGTATAAGTTTACCAAGATGGTATATTTAAGTTCGTATTTAAGAAGTTACCACGTAAATAACTAAATGGAAGTCCCTATGAACTATCTAGTCATATATTCCATGGTCAAAATTCACAGGTGTGTCTAAGGTCCTTCAATGTAATTATGTCATGTGGGTTTCGGGACATACGACTAGAGCTCATGGAGATCGTTCAGAACAAAATATACCGGAAATTCGCGAGAGTGTGACCGATTGTCTAGTGACATCGATTCGTCATCATGCACATGAATTGGCCATTACAAGCCCCCCTTCAACGTATTCTCACTAAATATTTGCATCTCCATGCTTATAAAATTTACTTGACGCAACAGCTTCTACCAACAGATCATGCACAGCGAAGAAATTGGATCCTTAACAACAAATGAATGCTGATTTTGCGGACAGAATCGTTTTCAGTGAAGAGGCACATTTTTAACAATGGCGTCGTTAATAGACAAAACTGCCGGATTTGGCGCTCCGAATATCCATGAAGGATTTATGAGAAAGCAATGCATCCAACACGTGAAACTGTTTGCTGTGCATTGTTTGGCGTGCTATGCCTATGATAATCCATTTTTTGCACTCCAATTGCAAGATATCGCTTCCGATGATATATGGTTTCAGCAGGACGGTGTCACTTGCTTTATCGTCCATGAAACATAGACGCCGGTCTGCTACGAGTCTTTTCCTGGCCATGTTATCTCTCGGTTTGGTGTCCAGAATTGACCTCCGCGCTCTTGTGGTTAAACACGTTTTGACTGGCTGTGTAATATTAAATAACGGAAACCTTTACTACGCCTTGGGATCAAAACTTAGCAGCGCTTTACCCTTATTTTTCACCGTAACATGATGTGATTCCACGTCGCCTCGTCGATAAGAAGAAGATCAAACGAGACACATTCCTTGCAATGTAAAAAGGAGGAGAATTACTAATATCCTAAATGTGTGAGATTTTGAATAAGCTATTTATAACTATAGAAATAAACTCTCCCTTGTACAGTGAAATATAATCCTTTTTTATTAAAATTTACGGCGAAGAATCGAAAAGATTGACCTGGTTTAGAAATGAGATATTTCGTCACCGGAACAATAACCCAGAGACCCTAAGATACCTAGCATCCTATATGCTAGGGCATGCTATACTGCAAAAGTATAGGCAAAAGTATAGTATAGGCTCCGTATCAAGCGAGCAAATGGGTTTCTACGAAAGAGTCACTGATTCATATTCCAGATCCTTCTAATTTTGGCTGGGTTGAATCTCCCGAGGAAAAACTTATCCCAAAGTGGATATCAATCCCAAAAGTCAGTAAAGCTTGCGAAGATTTGATCAAATAATGTAATTGTCAAAAAGTCATAAAGCATGCAATTCTAAAAAAAGAAACATCCCTGTACTTTATTATGCAAATTTGGGTTCAAAAATCTTGATTTCATATTTAGTGGAGCGGATCTACGAAAAAAAAGGGGTCCAAACGGAAGTGACTTTTTAGAAAAAAAAATTTCCAACTTGTTCATAATGTTCCCCCCTACCCCCGGTAATTGTTGTCCACCAGGGGGCGCGCGCAGCCCTTCAAATATTGTAAAAACAGTTTTTTTTAGATTACGCGTAATCGAGGAGACGGATAGAAAAATGTTTTGAACAAGAAAAATAGGTCTCCTCGATATGCGCAATCTGGTTTTTGACCCGTCAAAATCGGTCCATTAGAACCGAAGATACCGGTTTTAAGATTTTTGTTTTTTAGGGGGGACAAGAAAAAGGGAGCAATGGGGTGTTGCGGGAAAGGGGGTGGTATTGGGAGGCTGATTTTTTCTCTTGTAGGTAATGGTTATCGGAAGCCCAGGCCGAAATTTTTTTGAGATTGCTCAATTAGGGAAGGGATGGGAGGTGAGAGGGTGGAAAAGGGTGTATCTCCGGCCCTGATAAACCGATTTACAAAAATAAAAATGGATTTTTTTTTTGTTTTTCTATAAGGAATCGAGGACAGCTTGAAAAAAAACCCCAAAACTCAAAAACACGGGCGTGGGGGGTGAAAATAAAAACGTTATTTTTTTGTTTATTTTTTTTGTTATGGAAAGGAGGGGGGGTGGGGCGCCTATCATATTGAAAAAGTTGGGCAATTGTATAAACTTTACTGAAAAAATAATTTACATAAACTTTACTGAAAAAAAAATTTACCGATTTCGTTCATTAGGGATGTCAGAGCGTCGAATGTAGGTTAAAGCCCTGTAGAAGGGCGAGGAGATGTCCTACGCCCTTAAGCCAGGGCTCCTTCTCAAGGTGAAGGTTTCCCCTATTAATTAAAGAAAATCCCGATCGCACCAATAGTTTTCATACGCCCGCGAGTTGGGACGCTGGGAAATTTTATTTTCTCTCGCCAGTATCTACAGCGGCAGAAGAGTGGGCGTGGACTCTACCCTCTCTTCCCGCGCGCTATTCCGACTCACACACAGAGAGATTTCTTGCGATTCCTTCCTTCCTTTACTCTCTCATTTCGTTGTCCATTTCAACGGTTTTCAATCAATTGTTAATACTTAATTGGGCAATGACGAATTTTTTTTAGGTAACAGCGAGAGCTGTGGCGAGGGCAGGAAGGAAGAGGAGGAGGGGTTATGAAATAAAGAAAAATAAATCACAATTTATAATTAACATTTCTCATAATACCTTTATATACAACATTACAAATAAACAATTTTTCGGCCATATACTTATACATAATATCACGACTCGAGTCTGATAACCGCAGCGCCTAAATCTATTCGAGGCGTGCTTTTTTAGTTGGAATCTCTATTTCTGCGTCGCTACCAGTTGATTCGTCTTCGCTTTCATATTCCCAATATGAATCTGGGTCACTATTTTTCAAATTTTCATTTTGCATTTTCAAGTTTGCATACAAAAAATTGCTGCAAGCATCGTCATGCACCCCCGATCTGCGTTTATTAAAAATTGAGGAAATTAGATTAAGATTGTTCAGTAGAAGGAAAAAAGTACTATTTATTGTATAGATCAAGAATAAACACGCAGTACTTACGGCAGCTTCAGTAAATTAATGTACAGGCGATAACGGGATTTTTTTGTATTTATTTTCCACTCAAACAGAATGATGCAGTCTGGAGAGATAACCTTCTTGGTGCACTGCACCCGTCGGAAAAGTTGAGAAAATGTCACTAATGTCAGGCTGATATATTCCTGAGCTCCGATTTCATTCCCCTCCTCACCTTGCCGTCATCACCCGCGCGAGAAGAGAGGGTAGAGTCCACGCCCACTCTTCTGCCGCTGGAGATACTGGCGAGAGAAAATAAAATTTCCCAGCGTCCCAGCTCGCGCGCGTATGAAAACTATTGGTGCGATCGGGAATTATTATTTTTTTAATTAATAGGGGAAAGCTTCACCTTGAGAATGAGACCTGGCTTAAGGGCGTAGGACGTCTTCTCGCCCTTCTACAGGGCTTTAACCTAGGTTCGACGCCGTGACGTCCCTAATGAACGAAATCGGTATTTTTTTTTCAGTAAAGTTTATACAATTGCCCAACTTTTTCAATATGATAGGCGCCCCTCCCACCTCCTTCCCATAACAAAAAAATAAACAAAAAAATAACGTTTTTATTTTCACCCCCCACGCCCTTGTTTTTGAGTTTTGTTTTTTTTTTCAAGCTGGTCGATTTCTTATAAAAAACAAAAAGAATCCATTTTTATTTTTTAAAATTGGTTCATCAGGGCCGGAGATACACCCGTTTAACTCTTTTCCACCCCCGCGTAATCTAAAAAAAACCTATTTTTACAATATTTGAGGGGCCGCGCGCGCCCCCTGGTGGACAACAATTACCGGAAAAAGTTTCCAGGGAACATTATTAACAAGTTGGAATAAAAATTTTTCAAAAAAGTCACTTCCGTTTGCAAACTTAGATCCGCTCCACGAATTATATTGT
>CAXKVY010001758.1:0-22434 GCA_964058915.1 Tetropium fuscum
AATCTCACTTTTACTATACGTATACTTAATAAACTATTTCGATTTTAAAGAATCTTTTAGAAGTGAAAATCAGATACAATACTTTATGTGAGAGCATCAATACAAAAAGCTGTTTCAAAGGATATAAGAGCTATAATACCTGTGGGTGGGACGAAAGCGAAGATTATTTTCCAGAAAATGGTGACAAAGTGCATGATATAGTCCAGCCCAGACGGCTCCTTCTCGTTCGCTTCGTTGCTGGCGCTCACAGTCATGGCCTCGACGAATTGCTCCTTCCAAGATGAGGTGCCTATTAATAGGGATGCGTTGGCACGCTGGACCAGCTTGTCTACCGTATTCTGAAAGACAATAGATAATTCTACATATATATATATATATATATATATATATATATATATATATATATATATATATATATATATATATATATATATATATATATATATATATATATATATATATATACACTGACGAACATAAAATGTGGCGCACCTAAATTTTGTCCCAAATTTGATGTTTAATAACTTTTAAACCAGCCTATCAACTTTGATATTTTTTTTTGTTTGAAAGGGCGATTCTTGCGGATGATTATTTTGTAATTGGCTTTCCATAAAATATGTATTTTTTAATATGTACACTGTACAGCCTTTAAAAACCGATTATGATTTTGAAACGAAATTTGATTGTCGCTGTGGAATGAAAATTTATTTGTATTGAATTCTTAGGTTGGTCACGGTGTTTACCATTCTTTTTTCAATATTCTCTTTTTTGAAGCACCTCTCTAGCCCCTTCAGCAACGAAGATGCGACATTTTAGATGAAACGGTGTTATTAAGTTTGATATTCAACAAGGAGGCCGTGGAGCTGAAAATGTTTTAAAAGTTCATCGTTTAAGAAAGGTTTAGCGTTTTCGATTACGGACGCTGAAATAATTGTTACTTACAAGTACAAACAACATCAAAAAGAAATAACAAACAAAAAATTATTCGACATTTTAGTAAAACGACTGTAATTATTGATGATTAAAACAATAAACTTAAAAAATAACTGAACAACAAACTAACTAATAACGAGAATTTCCTCCTCTGGCTGCTATAACAGCTTCCATATGCCTAGGCATGCTTTCAATCAAATTTGTGATAGTGATTTGAGGGATATTGTCGCATTCTTCTGTAAGAGCAATCCTCAATTCATTCAGATTCTTTGGGTTGCGTCTACTAACACGTTGTCCCAATTCATCCCATAAATGCTCAATGGGATTCATATCAGGGCATTTAGCAGGCCACGGCATACGATTAATTCCGACATCGTTTAAAAATTGTGTTATCATCACTGCTGTATGCGGTCGTGCATTATCTTGCATTAAGAGGAATTCTTCGCCAATGTAAGGTGCAAATGGGACAACATGTTCATTCAAGATCTCTATGTATCTAACGGCAATTAGAGATTGCCGTGGTGGAAACACAAATAATTATGTACGGGCATCGCTGGTAATTCCACCCCATACCATTAGTGAACCATCGCCAAAACTCTCCCTTTCACTGAACATACCATCCTCGTATCTTTCCCCACGCCTTCTCCAAACCCTCCGACGCCCGTCAACTGATCTCAACATGAATCTTGATTCATAAGTGAATAAAACTTGAGACCATTGCAACTCATTCCAAACAAGATGAATTCGAACAAAATCCAAACGAGCTACTCGATGTCGTCGAAGTAATCGCATTCCAATAGCAGGTCTTCTTGCGATAAAACCGAGACTCCTTAATCTCCGACAAATTGTTCGATATGACACAACTGTTCCTCGTGCGTTTCTTAAATTTCGGTTTGTGATCACAGCCGTTTGATAGCTATTCCTCGATATTTGCAGACCAATAAATCGATCGTCAATATTTTGCATAATCCTGGAACTACCCGAACCTGGACGTCTGCTGTATTGGCCCGTTTCTCGGTAGCGCTGGATCGCTCTTTGGACTTCGGTTGTTTCTGGTAGACCAACAATACGAGCTGCATATATTTGACTCCTTCCATCTTCTACCAAAGCCACAACTCTAGCTACTTGAATTGGACTAATTTGCACTGGCATTTTCTTTTAGAACGTTAACTGAATTTTTTTTTCACGAGAATTTCAACTGAATCTTTTGACGTTTCAGTGTTAACCGTTACCATAGCCTCCTTGTTAAATATCAAACTTAATAACACCGTTTCATCTAACATGTTGCATCTTCGTTACTGAAGGGGCTAGAGAGGTGATTCAAAAAAGAGAATATTGAAAAAAGAATGGTGAACACCATGACCAACCTAAGAATTCAATACAAATAAAATTTCACTCCACAGCCACATTCAAATTTCGTGTCAAAATCATAATCGGTTTTTAAAGGCTGTACATATTAAAAAATACATTTTTTATGGAAATCCAATTACAAAATAGTCATCCGCAAGAATCGCCCTTTTTTCAAAAAAAAATTTATCAAAATCGATAGGCTGGTTTAAAAGTTATTGAACATAGTTTATATATATATATATATATATATATATATATATATATATATATATATATATATATATATATATATATATATATATATATATATATATATATATATATATTTGGAGGGTTTATCTTGGGATAGTAGCAATAAAACGACTGATTAGGTTACTTGACGTTTCGGTCCCTTTCTTGGGCCTTTTTCAAAAGAGTATTTTATTTTGTGACATATTTGACACAGATAAATATGACAGTTTTAATTAATTTTGAAGGTTACTAGACTGTTCGATTAGTATCATAGGGAAGAACAGCCAAGAAACCCTACGAAATTAAGCTATTTTATATTTCATTATTATTCTAATTTTGGTTATGTTAATATTATGTAGATGTATATTTATAGTAAGTAGGTATGTATGTACGTATATAAGTTTATATATAGAGAGAATGTTTTTTGTTAATTTATTTAATACTTTTATATTAACAGATTGTAGATTGTAGAAAGATGTTCTGTATCTTTCTTATTATTACATGTATTAGGATTTTTTTGAATATAAATTGATTCCATAATTAGGCGTGTTTTATAATTTTATTCTTTATTAATAACTTTAGTATTTTCGTAGTTAAATTGATGACCTGTTTCATTAGAATGTTTTTTTAGAGCTGTAATATTAGCTGAATATTTGTGACCTTTTAAACGTTCTTCAAGGAGTTGCATTGTTTGACCAATGTAGACTTCATCACATTGTTTACATGGAATTTCATATATACAGTGTGTAGTTTTTTCAAGTGGATTTTTATCTTTCAATGGTGTGTAAAGGAATTTTAAGTTGTTTGTAGTTTTGTGTGCTGTGTGAATATCATATGTTTTTAAAATGTTTGAAATATTTTCTGATAGTTGTGGTATATATGGTAAGGCAATATATGTTTTACGAGTATTAGTTGTATTGATTAGTGGTGGTGGAGAATTGTAGTATTTGTGAATTCGGTTTTTGAAAATTTTGTTGATTAGAGAAAAAGGATAGTTATTATTTATTAAAACGTTTTTTGCTTTTTCTATGCATTCTTTTCTAAAAATGGCAGACGTTAGTTTTATTGATCTGTCTGCAATACCAATTATTACAGTTTTTTTATGGTTGTAAGGGTTTTTTGAGTAGAAATTGGTATATCTACCAGACCATGTTGTTTTTGTATTCCATTTTGTTAATATTTCAGTTTTATTATTTATAAGAGTTAAGTCTAAGAAGTTTATTGTATTTTCTGATTCGTTTTCAATTGTAAATTGTATTTTTGGATGGTAACTATTAAATTTATTTAGGATATAATTTTTTTGTTCAGTTGGAAATGCAGTTATGCAATCATCAACATAACGTTTGAAAATGGTATTTTATAGTTTAATGTTGGAATTATGGTTTTTTCTAAATCTTCTAGTACTAATTCTGCGATTGTACTGGATATTGGTGAACCCATTGCACAGCCATATGTTTGTTTGTAATATGTATTATTGCATTGAAAAAATGTGCAATTTAATGTGAGTTCTAAGGAATATAAGAACTCTTCTATTGGTAAAGAAGTATAATTTTTTATTTCGTTCCAACGTTTATTTGTTATATTTTTTGCCAGGTCTATTGGTATATTGGTATATAGTGAAATTATATCTAAAGAGAAAAGTTTTTCTTGGTTATTCAATTTTATTGTCGATAAATCGATAAATGTTTTGAATGTCCAAGAGTCCTTTATATAATGGTTTGTTTTCCTAACAACGTTGTTTACAATATTTGATAAAAATTTTGCTAAATTATAAAATGGACTTTGAACATATGAGACAATAGGTCTTAATGGGATATTTGGTTTATGTAGTTTTGGTAGACCATAAAATTTAGGGGGAAGAGAATTATTAATTTTTAAAGTATTAGCTATATCTTTTGTGATATATTTTTTAGTTTCCCATTTTTTTATTAAATTATTATTTTCAGTTTGATATTTCTTTGTTGGGTTATTTCTCAAACGTTGATATGTTGTATTATCATTTAGCATATGATTATTTTTTTCTTTGTAATCACTTGTGTTCATGATTACAGTTTTGTTTGATTTATCTGGTTTTAGAATAGTAATTTGAGGGTTAATTTTTAAAAATTGTTGAGTATCCTTTATTTGTTTTTCTAATTTTTTTGTTGATTCATTTTTATTATTTGATTTATTTTTAAAATTATATACTACACTATTAATTTTGGATCTAATTTCATTTTTTATAATATTTGGTTTAGTTTCTATTATATTTTCAATATTTGCTATTATATTTGGAATTGGTAAGTTATTTTTGTTGGTATTTATGCAAAAGTTTGGACCTAGACTTAATATTTCATTAATGTTATTTGGGATTATTGTATTTGAAATATTTTCAATTCAATTTTCAAGGTTATTATTTTGTTCATTATTATTATTGTAATTTTGTTTTTGTTCCATTTTATAAATTTTTGTTTGTTGTTTCTTTTTATAATTTAGAAACTGTTTTTCCATTTTTTTATGAAATTGATTTAAAAGTTTATTAATTAAATTTTGAGGAGTAACTGAAACCAATATTTGATAGATATTGTTTAGTTTCAGATTTAATGAATTCAAATATTTGGTGCAATCTGTTAATAATAGATTTATTAAAGAATAATTAAATTTACTTACTTTGTAATTGAATTTCTGCTCTATATATCTACCTTGAAATGTGATATGTTTAAGGTTGAATCTCATAAACTGAGGTGTTAATTGTTTGTGTTTACACTTTAACAAGAAAATTCTTCTGTTCTTCATCGAATTTAACTTGGCATGAGTTTTCATATAAATTTTCAAGGTTTCGCATGTTTCTGCATTGTAGGTGTCTCGAATTTGTTTGTATTTGATGTAGGATTCCATATCTCACCCAGGAATATATATATATATATATATATATATATATATATATATATATATATATATACATATATACATATATACGATATAAGACCCTCCTTTAAATGTTATCAATGATCGCACCTGATCATTTCCCACATGAACTACAGCGGAGCATATTTTACCAGGACATAAAACCCCGAGATAAACTTTTTATTGCATGGCAGCCTAGGTGCTCTCATAATAAAGACCTTTCTTACCTTAAACTCTTTGCTTTCCTTTATCCTAATTTGTGCCCTGACTACGTCCCCTAATCTGGGCTTTCCCAATATCGCTATCTTCTCCCTGGCCGTTCTGTCCTCAGGTCGCTTCATTGCAGCCTCCGCTGCTAAACTGGCTACCTCGTCTGAAAAATTCATACAATTTTTTTCTTATTTGGTAGATAATTGCGTCACGATTTCACGAATATTGGAGAGCAGAAGCACAATTTGTTGCGGAGCTATTTCAAACAATGGATGGTCGCCTGAGACAAGTACTCATAATTTGAATATCGAGAAATGCTCACAATTAAAGCTACAGATTTCGGCGTAAAAGTCACTAGATCACAAAAAATAATTATTTGACCTTTATTCTAAGAACACAAACAAGCTAAGATATATTCAAATACGTATTTGAATATATATGAGGATGTTCATGTTGTTTCGTAAAAGCATGACATCGTTGTACAGGACACACTCTATATTTTCCTTTGATGAAATTGTAGCTTACAACAGTGTTACAACAAAATCATCATTTGATTTTTGTTTTATCTTCTGTATCTGGAAGATAAAAATCTGTTTTCAATTGTTATATTTTCCATAAAACCTACCTAGTCACTGGTTTTGCAACTTGTGCACAGTTTTTATAAATTTTCCTAAAACGACTCATATTGTACAGTATAATTTTTAAGTATTGTTAAAATTATAGCTGACCGGACAAACTATAAAGTGACGTGTGACTACTAGAAGTAGGCTTTGCTTTCGAGGAACAGGCATTTTTATCATTTTAGCATTTTTAAAAAACGATGCACCTTTTTTTGTCGCTATTAAAGTGACTACCAAAACGTCAAATGAATTAACAATATGTCATGCCTGATATTATACGCGTTTGTATGGTAAGCAATCATTGCCACTCATCATAAATTAGAAATATATTTCTTTTAAAAAATAGTTACAAATTATTTTAAATATATAATATATTAATCGTGCATAAAGTTTTGCATGATGCACTTTTGGGATAACTGGGTTTTATGGCCCGAGGCGATTTGGTTAATGATGTGCACAAGAGAAACTTGACTGAAAAAACAGACATTTGTTTAACACCCTGTACTTTTATAACTTCATTTTAAAATTAAATAGGCGAGATGAAACTTTTAATATCTCCCTTAAAACGCTAAAACCTGATACAAATCCGTACATTTTGCGGCGGTGTTTTACATTGTTCTAAATCTTGGCAAATTTTAAAGTGCGAAGCAAATTTTGACTAGTTATAAGAATAGTTAATTAGTTCCATGTGCTTGTGTATGCATCAGATACTTTTTTGTTCATACTATGTCTATGAAGAGGCAGACAATTTTGACTTTACAGAAATATGTATAATAAATGTAAACAATATTTTTAATAATATAATTTATAATATTGTTTACATATATTGTAAATAATATGTACACAATAACTTAATAATATATAACGTAAAAAATACATATTTGTCTAAACTGGTATCCACTTCACGTCTGATATTCCGAAACCCTTAAGAGTAATAGGATATTTAAAATTTAAACAACCTCTGGGTGGGTGAAAAAATATCAAACCACAGATTTACTTACTTAACATGCAGTACGACGAAGAGAAGAGTAGCAGAAGAGAGAAGAACAGATATGGAAAAAAGTGATATGAGGAGATAAGAACGACACAGATATTCATCAATTTCCTTACCACCGGACATCTGAGGCTCCCCCAGCTGAACATAAAAGAGGACGTCTTTCTCGTAGCTGTCCTCTTCAATAATCGTCAGTGCAATGATTTTCCTGAAACCAAATTTAAAATTTAGATTCTGCTCGGTTTGCGGACGCTATTGACATGTTTCTCTTAGTTTTCTGCTTGAGAAACAATCCAAAGCATACTTGTTTGCATTTACAGAGGGGGGACTTAAGCACTATAAGATTGAATAAAGCGATTAGTCTGGAAAAAACTTATAAATAGAATAGTAAGTAAAAGTAAATAGTAAGTAATCCGTAAAGGATTAAAATGTAGGACAACATATTTGCAAACAGAGCGAAGTGAGCTAAAATCTGTTTTTTCGGCTATCCATTCCTGCACATGTTAGAATTTTTCAATCTAAGTCGTTCCTAAAAAAATAATATTCACCCATATATATATATATATATATATATATATATATATATATATATATATATATATATATATATATATATATATATATATATATATATATATATATATATATATATATATATATATATATATATATATATATATATATATATATATATATATATATATATATATATATATATATATATATATATATATATATATATATATATATATATATATATATATATATATATATATATATATATATATATATATATATATATATATATATATATATATATATATATATATATATATATATTATGGCTTCTAAATGTTGCGTACCTAAGTGCTCAAGCAATGACGATAGTACCAATTCTTATGTGTCCGTGTTTTCTTTTCCAAAAGGTGAGGAAATTAAACAAATATGGATTAAAGCCATTCATAGAGAGTCGTCCTACAAAACATTCAGTAATCTGTATTATGTATTTTTCAGAGTCGTGTATTATAAAAATAGATAGAATGACTAGGGATGGTGGTTCTATCTTAGAGGTTCCTAGAGATAAACCAAAACTTAGCTATCTTATAGTGTGTAAGAAAACTAATTCCACAACTTGGAAGCAAAAGGTTGGTAAAATCAGTAGAAAAATCACTGTCACTAGTGTCTTACCAAAGCCTTCTTCACGTCGTTATCTCTGCCTTTTAAATGATATACACAGTTGAATATTAAATCTCGAATATTAAAACTCTAGTTTGATGTAAACATTTAAGAGCTTAACTAGGTCATGGAAAAATAAATCAAAGTCAGAAACTGTCATTTTCATTTAGGCCATGGGAAAGGAAAGCAACGAGGAATAACAGCGATCTATGGTCGTTTTATGTCGTTTTATTAAGCTGTCGTGCTTTGAGAGAACGATTGGTGACAGCAAGAAATATCCGGCTACCTCCAAGATAATCATACACTGCATATCTTATCTAGCCAAGGGTAAAATTGAGTTCTTATAGGGCCCCCGAAGTCCTAACCAAATACTGCTGATATAATAGTGGCTATTATAGTAGATAGCTCAAACTTAATATTCCCGACGTGTCCACTATTCAAATCATTTAGTAGGTTGATGCTCGTGTAGTATTAAACGGAATTGTGGTCCGCTTTCTAACACAAACTTCCTGCACATATACAGGGTATAAGTTTCTTAAAATTGACACTCTTATCTCACTTATTCTCTGCCAATTCAACTAATTCAAAAATTTAGTGGACACGAATTTTTGTATTCTGAAATCAGATATTAAAAATATAAAGGGTGAAAAATAAAACACGATTATAAAAATCTAATCACATTACGGGTGTCAAGTATAAAACAGAAAACATACCAAGACAGCCATGAAGACAATGCATATCTGCATTATTTATTTATGGACATATATTATGTCATCCAGTTTTTCAATGTCAGCAAAGTAAATAAAAAAAGACATCAAACTGTATGTGTGCGGTATGGCATTCCTAAACATGTTATTGTAGGTCCTGTGGTTAACACGGTGTTTATAAAGATGTTATATATTGTAGCTGTTCGATAAATGCTATGTGGATATTCTTTAAAATCTAGTTGAAAATTATTTAGATATATTAATTTAGTGGACGCATATTTGTTATTTGGCAGCAGGATGGAGACAACCACACTATGCAAGGAATGTCACGAAATACTTAAATGGAAAATATCCTGTTTGGATAGGAAGGCACGGTGTTATACGTTGGTCCGCTAAAACTCCCGGATTAAGTCCAAGGGATTTTTTTCGTTGGTGTGTTCTATTAATAAGCTCTGAACGTTGAGTACTTTCATTACACGAGGTTTCAGTGAATGGTTGGGTTCAGTTGAATAAATCTGGGGTTTTAGTATGTTGTACGTTGTTTTACATATGCAGAATTATTTTTATGTTCACCATTGGTATCTCACGGTAAGAGATATTCAATCGATTTAATTAGGAAATCCAAATTTAGAAGTGAAAGTCCGAATTTTGATATTAAAATCTGCATTCAGACTTTAAAGCCAGAATTTAAATTCAGAGATATTAAAGCCTGTCCAGAGTTTAAAATCTTGATTCAGATTAGTCTGAATTTAAAAAAATCTTACAGGTATGGTCCCTCTATGACTTGGTACGTTTGTACCTTAGTTTAAGTAGTTTTTTATTTTAAGAAGTGAGACCGTGAGATCTCAGTGCGGGCGAGATTAATAATAATTTTTTATACGATCTAGCTTTTTTGTGCACTTACCGTGTTTATTACTGGAACAGTAAGTAAATTAAAATGTCAAAATAGACATTTTTATTCGGTTTCACTCATATTTCTATAGTGCTTTCGTTTGATATACAAAATAATGGAATACGGTGCTCGGTGCTCAGTGGGGCGCGCAATTATACGAATATAGGAAATAAAATAATAAAACAATAATCTTATCATTCTCGTAGAACAGAACAACTGCTTGGCGAAAAAGGAAAATTAAAGACTGGCTGGAAGAAAGAAACATTGAACACGATGATTCACTACTTAAAGCTGAATTGTTGACACTAGAAAGTCAACATTTTCCAGCTTTCAAGAAGTATGTAGTGGATGAAATGGCCAAAGCAAGAGGAATGGTGGTAATTCGATTGCCTCCATATCACTGCGAACTGAACGCAATTGAGCTTATTTGGGGAATAGAGAAAATACAACATTTAAGTTAGCTGATGAGAAAAAACTCCTCAATGATGCAATCAAAGAAGTAAATGCGGCCAATTGGATCAAATGTATAGACCATGTGAAGAAGGTGGAATCAGGAATATGGAATCTCGATATTATGATGGATACTCCGGATACTTCTGTTAAATCAGTCATAATAAATGTAAATGAAGACAGTAGTGAAAGTGACTTATTTTCAGATAGTGAATAGTGATATGAATTTCTGATGAGAGATTCTGAGTTTTTGGGAAGAGTGCTACAATAAGTGACAGTGAAAAATACCAATGTGAGTGTAACTATATGTGCAAATAATAACATATCTCGCAAATTGGTGAGTTAATTGGTTATAAATTTTACTAAGAATCTTACCTATACTAATAATAATAAGTAACCTAACGCCGTTTACGAGGAAATTGATACATAGGCTTTTAACAGAAAATAGTGTGCAAGAGTTCCAAGTATGTTTTGCATTATTATTTTTAGAAAAACTAAACAATAATAATTTTCCTACGAAATACATTAAAGTCCTATTTTTTTGCTTGACACGGATACTCATTTAATAAGACAAAAAATAACAATTGCAACATAGGTGCGGTCTAAGTCCTAGCGCATAAAATATTTTATATAATATTACTTTTGCAGCTTGTATAACAATGTACAATCTTTAATAACACATGTAGTCAGGGTTGTGATGTTTAAAACAGAATGTTTCAAACCAGTGCGTAAAACATGTTTAAAACAGCCAAAAAAAATGTTTTAAACAAGGGTGTTTAAAACATGTTTTTTAAGTGTTTTAAAAACGTGCTGATATCTCCCGATTTCTATTTTATTCTTTATTTCTTCATATTTCCTACTTTAAATGAAAAAAGTTCAAGTTCAATACAATAACGGAAAATAAAAATAAAATAAACAATTTTTTTTAAATAATAGAATAAATGATAAAATTGGATGGTGAATGTGATGCAGAATAAGAATGTTTCCCATACAAATATTACGGATCAATTTTACACGTTCCTCGGCCGTGTCACATCGGCATCATTGGCATTCATTGGATGCCTAAATTGCCTAATACCATCGAAAGTTTTGTGGTAAAGTGGGGTCAACAATAATTCTTGAAATAGAAGTAAAACGGTTATTCTTTAATTTAGTGTATTATTTTGATGGGTTTTGTGTTAAAATTGATTAGTTATTAGTTTTCTATCAAAACACAACAACTTTTTGAATGAAAACACCTTTATAGTGGCGATTTTAGCTTGCTGTAAGAAAAGTTATGCCCCGATATCCTATTGCGGCAATTGTGGGTATCCTTTGAAAATTTTTTATGTCTCATATTTCGATGTTACAAACAGTATGTATAAATTCGTTTTCATTTATTTCGCTATCATACACAAAATATTCTAAGCATCACGAACGTTAAGGCTTATAGGGAACCATCATACAGTTCGAAAGAGAATAATATTGTATACTATGCAATAATATTGCAGAGTAAGCAAAAATATACAGGGTTCGATTTGGAAAACCAACTTTTAATGATTTAAACTTAACTATACTTGGTCTAGCTATCCATCCTATGAATATTGTCGCTCGGTCTTTACTACTGTAGAATACACATAGTTTTAAGATAGTAACCGTGAGATACCCTGTATACTGTACGTATTTCGGAACACATTGCATACCTGTCTAGAATAAAATTAAATCCTTAATAAAGAAATCTTCAAAAATGTGTAAACTGTTTTTCTGGCAAGCAGTGACTAATTATTTTGAAAGCTTTCACGGCGCGGCGGCACGGCAATGCCTTCACGAAAGTAAATTATTACACTTGATTTATGGCGCTTTTAGGATACCATGATAATTATCAAAGGCGTTTCGTTACTCTTTTTGTTATTCCGTTACCTCTATGTGTATGTACACGAAAAACTCTATTCCTATTTATAATATTTAACAGCTTCATCATATGAAGTATAATGAAGATTTCTATATTACATTTATAATCGAATTTAATTTGAATTCTCTCATTTATTTCAATATACTTTATATGAAACGGAATCCATATTACAGATATTACTACGAACCAATGAGATATATAATATGTCTAGTTATTGATTTAGAGTTGGTAAAATAATTAGTAATTTTCATTAAAAAACCTAGATTTTACAAGAAGTTTTACGACAAATTGATTCTACATGAAATTCGAATGTTATTCAATTCGAATTTAACATATAATATACTACCCAAATCCTTGACCCACTCAACTCTTTTAGTTCTGAATTATTGATAACGATTAGCTATATCGAGAAAAATAATTGTAATTTTCTCACCATTTATGTTTTTTGGGTCGCTGACTGAAATGAATCTGAACTTTGCTGACAGAAATTTTGCCCGGAACCCCTTTTCGGTATCTCGCCTATATTAAAGTAGACAAAATTGACTACATTTTTAACTCTATGGCCGATCATTCCGCCGCTAGAGCGCTGGAAAATGGTCGAAATCGAAAAAAGTGACAAAAATGCGATTTAAGGCACTTTACGTCCGATTTCCGTGCATACAACCCAAGTTAACCGTGCCTGTATACTTTCACAGTTTTGAAAATAAAGAAAATATTGCAGACAAATGTATAATATAAACTTATAATTGCACCACAAATTCATCCATGAAAAAGTACGATTGTCTCCTACCTATTTAGTTTTGAAAAGCCAAAAATAAAAAGACCAGCCAAGTATATTAGTGAAATATTTGTGTTTGATGTAAAGCCAGAGAATTTCAGCTGCTGAGGGTAGTATGGGGTGTTTGGAATTTATTTTCACTGCCTTCTTTTGATTAAAAACGTTTCAAAGTCACATGGTCAACTCTTCCGACCTCTGCAGATGGTTGGTATCCTTGTCAATCTCGTAATTATTGCATCTGGAGGTACAGCAGAAGCTGGAGCAAGAGTGTACAGTATACACTCCTCCCATGATATGGAAGGTGTTGTACCCATCTATTGTCTAATTATTGAAATCTTCATTGTCGTACACGAACTGGACAAATCCGTTCTCTTCTATAATTGTCTCTGGTTTGATTATTGAATATACTGATGAAATCTCAAAACGCACCGCTTTGCAGCAATACCCCAAACCCCAACGAACTCAAAACATCTAACATCTTCCGTGATCCAAATTTTGTATACATAAATGCACTTATAGTACAATGGCTTGGCATTTATTTTTCCATTTCTCAGTATCCTCGCTTTTTTTTCTCTTCAGAATCAAAGTATGCATAAAATGTCAGTGACTCAGGAATGACTGACTCCGTCTATTCCATGAAACGGTCTGGAGCAGGGTACTCCGTGGCATCATAAACCTGCAGCCTGATGTCATCGCAAATAATTTTTGCAGCTGTTTCCATAATTCGAAGCCTTCCCTTCTTCAGACTTCCACTTCTGCTGGTATCATGCGTCGTTTAATAACTTCTCCCGTATATTTTTAAAATGATATTTTGTGGCTAGTGATCAGAATGTTATCTCCATATTCCTCAAGGAGTCGAGTCTTAACTGTTTTTTGTTCTGGCATGAAATCTCCTGTGCCGTCTATTGAGAACTGGCACTCATCGTTGCTATTTTCAAGGTCGACATCGATATCTCGAGTTCTATGATTTTTTAAAATTTTTTAAAAAAAATGCAAGTAAACTAAATAAAAAAGTCTATACCTGGAAATTATTTTCGAACATACAGGGCGAGCCAAGAAAAAATTACAGGACCAAGTGCCTTTTTTTAATGGAATGCTATGCATATCAGTACATTTTTCGAGGCCCCTTTCGAGTCTCCTTTCACTCCTATATCATTATTGACTATCTCCCAACCACTTGGATATAATGATTTTTTTTTGTTGCAATAATGCAATCCGCAGATGGATAATAAAAAAAATTACTACGGTTACAATTATGAGTTTTAAGAAAAACTTACGTAAATATCAGTTACGAGACATCTAATTAATGTTTTTGAATCATTTTTATTTGCATATTGCATTGCAGCATCAATTTACCGACCACGTTTTCGCGGTTCTGTTGAAGGCCTTTTTGCTCTTCTATCCAGTTGTGTGCGACAACGAGCGTGGTATTGCGCAGCATATGCGACCAGATCAGGAACATGCTCAATGCGAAAAAATTTTGGGTATGTGCTTATGACCACACGAAAGAAGTGAAAACTTCTAATTTTCGAATTTTAAAATATATACTGTAACCGTACGCCTGTATAACCACAAACATTTTTCATTTGCATGTACTACAAAAACTCCTACATTTTTTCAAAAAATGCACATAGGCCCCTTTTTGGTTTTAAATTTTTTCGTTGATTCTAGTTCAGTCTCAGAGTGGTATCTGTTGTGGAAGAGTTAGCCATTTTTGTTTGAGAACTGACAGTAAGGAAATAAGCCAACAAATCTTTACTCTATTAAACTTACGTTACTGTTTGCCTCTTGAAATGTTTATAGACATATTACGTTCCTAAGATAACGATGGAGAGCGTAGGGCGGAGCGTAGAGCGGAACCCAATGCTTGATGTAAAACTATTTTACTTCACTTCAGTCTTGTAGTAAAAGAAATATTTGTATCTGAAAAGGTACTGTTACGTTCCTGCATTCGAAGTGCAGACCATTTTTCGTTTCGTTTTTTCTCGAAGTCTCGGTCTGTTCACAGTGGTCACCGAGTTAACATCTCACCTTCTAGAGTACTAGTGCTTTGCTTTACGTAAGTGTGTATTATCGGGCCTAATTAGTCAAACTTCGTCATGTTTTGCGTTCATAATTTTTTTGATCAAGTTCTCTTTTGTTTTGACTAGAAAAAATAATTTAATTAACTTAATGTCAGTGCGACATAGATTATTTTCAGTAATATTATTTTTATTTCTCGCTCTGCTACAATTCGCCTCTATACATATTATTGCTGGACGGATTGTACCATTCTTGTGGCATTGAAAACTACTTTTCTTTAAATTTTTCTTTAAATAATAAATCCCACCTACTACCTAAGCCACAGTGCCCTATTCTGCCTGAATTTGAAGATTTCCTCGTTGAGCCAGGGACATCCAAGCCCAGTCAAAGTAAGTCTTTCCTTTTCACCTCTGCTTGCTTCTTGTTCGTCCTGGCCCTTGACCCCACGCCAGTAGTATAGTGTCTCGTTGTTCGACTGTCTCTGGTCATAGGCCTTCACCACTGGTGGCGTCCAATTACCCCGGAAAAAAAATCCATCCAGCAAATTTATGCCTATTTTTGATAGGGCTTAACTTTCTGCTAATTGGTGCTATTTATCTTTTTGCTAGGACAATAGCTCCTGCAGGCACGTACCTGCGCAGGCACGTAACGTCCTTGATTTTCAATAGTTTTCGTGCTACTGCTATCCTAACTCCTTCAAACACTTAAATTGTTGAATATCCCCAGTTATTCCTGTTAAACTGGGTTTTATCCTTGAGCTAGGTGACGGGGCAAGTATTTTCACCTATGTAATTGGTAAACTAAATTACCAAATAAAAAAGGCCAAGGTAAAACAGTAGGTACCCATTAAAAGCAATCAATCAATTTTTGTAGTTTTATTGTACAATATCTACAGGCTCCTTATAATCTAATAAAAGTACTCCATAATTGAAAACTTGTTTTGCGTTTTTATTTCCGCAGCGGATTTTGTAGCTGTGATCTTTGGTTTCTTGGTTGTTGAATGGTGTGTGAAGGACGTACTTTACTCAGTGATACGTCTCTTCTTTGCAAGTTTGCACATATCTTCAATTTTGGTGCTGTTTTCAGGGCATGTGTCCATTTTGGAGGTCCCGTGTCAGAAACTGACATGTACGTCAAAATTTTTTGAATTTGCTTTTGAATTTCGCACTGGCGAAGGAGGTTGTATACACTGTTTCTACCACAATAAGGGTCTTTGAAATGCTTTAAAAGCGCGCCTTTTCTCTGGAGCCTTTTCTCTGAGCAGGGTCTTCGATTAGGGGGTACCGGTGACCTAGCTCGTTGCTAGGCGATAATCGACTGAGCGTTGCTACGCATGACGCGCCACGTCTGACGCGTGATGCCTGACGCCTGAGGGCTCAGTCGCATTAAACACCCACAAAAATAAAAGTGGAGAGCGCGAAAAGTGCAAAGCGCGCCTAAAGAAGTTTTCAGTTCAATTTGTAATCTGGGCCTTGAAGTAAACCCCTGAAAACCCCTATAAAAAAGTGTATTGAATTTTTAAATTTCTTTAACTTAGCTTTGTTAGGACACCGTATTGTTATAGCAAATACATTTGGTAAACATGCCATGCAAATACTTTCGACTACAGCAACAAATGTGTGCAGTGTGCACATCTCTTCGAACGTCAGTTTTGCAGGTTAGAAGTTGAATGACTGGTTTGCTAACTTCACAAATTCACACCAATGTTGCCATACTATTTTCAATGTATGACAAATTGAGTGGTGAAAACTACATGTCGCTAAAGTTATTGGTTCTTTCACTATGAGTCACTTCCAAAATTTATTTCTTCCTCTAAGTAGACCGATTTTACGGTACGTAGTTTATGTAACAGATTATTCCTAATATAATAATTAAAGATCAGTTAGAATATTATTTAAGTATTAATTAATTGCAATTGATGATGATTCACAAGACGTTTAATTAAAATTCCATTTCATAAAGTTGATGAAAATAAATGACAAAGGACACCACGGTACGGGATTATAAGATTATTGATTAGTATTTTAAAATGTATTACACGTGGCAAAATAAAACAAAATTACGTATTTGGGCTCCTACGGATATTTAATTATTTTGCAGGGAGATAAAATTCACATCATGTCACGGCCATTTGTCAATTTTCCGGCACCTGTCAATTTTCCATCCGCACTTTGCAGATGTTTCCGGGCCTGCTTTTATTTAACAAGGTTAATTACATCTCCTTATAGTATTCGAAAAAATCGCTACATTTATTTTAATAATAGATTTATATTAAATAAGTAACACCACAAACGTTTTTATTCTGTTGTTTAAGGTATCTATCCACGACTACCAATTAATATGTATAAGGAAGTATAGGGGGTAATAAGGCCGGCTTATTACCCTATTTGTTTTCTTACAAATAAGAGAGATGTAGAAACGTAAAAGAAATAATACATGTATAATAGGACAAAAAATATAAAAGGCTTGCATAGCGGCCTTATTATAAACCAGAGAGGTAATGGCCGTCTTTTATAACTTTTTCCATACTTTCTTCTGTTCACTTTGATAAGAGCAAAGTTAAGATAAGATAAGAAAGAGCTACGATTTTTCTTACCCACAACTGTAAAATAAAATAAGCTGAAAATAAGATTTATTTTATGGTCGGCTCTATTACCTGATAGTAATTTGTGTACTACCCTACTACTGATAGTAAGGCCGTGGCTTCTGTTATGAAACCACATATATGCAGATAAAATTTTTATACCTACAAACAAAGGAAACATCATGTAGCAGCTCTGGCAAATATCTTAAAACAGAAACTCGTTTTTTCGCTAAGGTTCCGCATAAAACTTTAATTTTCTTTATACAATATCAAAATATATCTAATTACGAAACGTAAAAAAGTATTTTACGTTTCCGCAGGCAATGTTCTTTTGGACAAAAACATTGTCTGCGGAGTCGCCAAAAAGCCACGAGCCCGTCACCCATCCAGAAAGGCGGCCGGACGAGCATTGCTTAACTTCGGTCGAACGTTCTGTCCGGTCGCTGAAAATAAAGCGGTGAATAATGCACGGGCCGTTTCGCGCGCGCCAATGTCCTTGGCTATAGATGTGACCTCGATAAGAGGGGGCCGAGCGGTTCCATCGCTCTTTACCCCTAATATCTATGTAGGCCGAGACCGCCTCGTAAGGGGTAAGCCGCGCGTTTCACGTGACCCTCCCAACAAATGTGATCAGTGTCACGCGAAGTTACGCAGCCTCCCCCGGTCCTGGCTGATGGGCCCCACCGGCAGAGCCTTGCTTCTGGCGCTCTTGACTTTCTTCGCCGGTGTGTATTACCCCCGGGGGTGTCATGTCGGGTGTTTGAGGAGTCCTTCCTGCCTCTCGTCGGGCTTACTAGAGCCCGGCTGCGCGGCATTCAGGTTGATATGGAGGATGAGCATTGTAGCTCAGGATGACGGAGCTAGAGAGCTGATCAGCGATCAGCTCGTTGGCTCAGTCAGGTAAGGTAAGGATGTGTGGTTTGGCAAGGCAGTCGGCCTCGCCATCCACTGGATTGGGCTGTATTAGTGTCTTCTCGATCCGTTTTCTTTGGTCCTGTTCTTTTCTTCGGTGTCGTCTGCTTCTTCTCGCATCAGTCGTGCTGAAACATAAGATTGTGATTATATACTCACCCGTTGTCCAGGATTTGGATATTTGGCCGTTTGTGAGGTCCTGCTTCCTCTGGATCGTAGTCCGTGGCCAGCCGGATTAGCGGATTCCCGTGGTCCTCTGCGATGACGTAGAGCTTCTTGGCGTGGTCCTCGATCATCTCGGTGGCCGTCTTGCATTTCAGGTCCCTTCGGATGACCTCGTTGGTCACATACCAAGGGGCAGTCCGAAGCGCTATGTTTTCCACTGCTTGGATCCTCTTGAGGTGCGTCTTCGCTGCGTATCCCCATGCGGTGGATGCGTAGGTCAGCTGGGGGCGTAAGACGGTCTTGATGAGGGTTGTCTTGTTCTTCAGGCTCAGTCTCTTGTCACCGGCTAACATTGGGTACAGCAGGGCTCGGGTGAACTTTGCCTTTTTCGTAGTGGCATCTATATGGTCCTTCCATGTCAGGGCTCGATCCAGGGTCACGCCAAGGTACTTGACGTTGTTTTCCCACTGGATGTTGACGTCGTTCATGGTGACGTGTCCTGTTGGGGGCCGTTTCGCGGCATCGAGAGTATATCCGGATGCTCTGCGCTGGAAGCGCGATTCGGTATAACTTCGCGGATTCGCTGATCGCGAAAAGGGAGGAGCTTGACAGTTCCTCTCCGCGCTAGTATAAATATAGCTGTGTTATAAGCTAAAAGTAAGTCTTATCTCAGATCGCGTTTCACACACAACTCGTTCAAATCGCTCCGCCGAGAATTCACATATCTACTGTTTACATATTGGTTCTTTAACTAGCAGTAGATATTCTTCGCCCGCGCTAAAATTCACGTTCATCACAAAATCGCGTACAAGCAAAATTCGTCGTCAAAGGTATACCTACCTAATCATACTTCAATTTAATTATTATTCGTCGTGGCGATAATAATTAATCACACGTCGCGTTTAAATCACTAACCTACATTCCGCTTTAATAATAAATATTAATTGTCTACCTACTTGTGGGAAAATAATTAATATTTAGAGTTTCTTTTAATTTCGCGAGTTAACTTTTAATTTTACATTTATTCATCGGGAATCGTTTCTTTTGTTTTAAATTACATAATCTGCATACATTTTAATTTCTATAATATTTTACCTTCGTTTTAAACCGTAGACGGTGTTAAGAAAATTTCGTTTCTTACATTTAAACTTAACTACAGTGTTTCATTTTTTCGAAGTTTCGAAAAAACACCCTTTGGATTATTCCCTAAATTTTTTGGATTAACTAATAACACTTTTTGATAAGCACAACATTTTCCAAATTTATATTCTTCTCCAAATTTCAAAGGAAGATACAAAATACTCTGCAGTTCGATATCAACGGCCCTCGGACCTCACCCACAGCTACCGCTGAAGCCAGCACGGGACTAGTGGCCCTCCACATTACCACTAGTGGCGCCCTTAATAAATTCAGAGCAAAAATTCGTTCTATGAAAAAACTGTAAGATAATTACAACTTCGCCATACCACAGAAACCATCATCGAATACAGATTCAGCAGCACCACGACGACCTTCACCTTTTTTGGGGCATAACCAAAAAAATTTTTTTTTTTATTCAAAACAAAAAGGGAAGAGTTGTACACTTCATTGCATGTCTAGTATATTTTAACTTTTTAAGATTATCTGAATCTGACACCTGCAATCTGAAAGGTATTTTTGTGATTTCCAGTGAAATAAGTCTTAAATGCACTTTTATCTATAATTATAGTCCACAAACCCATTGTGTATTCCCAGTGGAGAGGTTGTTAACAAATAAACAACGCAGTTCACATCCACGTAGATGAGGTATAATAGCGACAGCTAAAGCAGTCCAACGTTGAAAATGCAGTGTCTGAAGCTTGATGAAAATTCCATCGATGCCAGCACAGTGCGGTAGGTTTAAATCAAATCAGTGCTACGCAAACAAATAAATCGTAAGTGAAGCTATTTGAAACATATAGGTTTTATATTTATTTATTTAAAATATATAAAATATAAACATTTCCATAGACTTTAGCATAAGTTATACCAGATTAGAATAGGATATTAATTAAGTTTTGCAAATCATATAAATACAAAATTAAATAAATAATCATAAATAAGCAATTTAAACTACAATTTGTTATCCTTTAGTGCATATAAGCCACCGGATTAAAGTCAATCATTAAATTTAGAGTCTTTCAAGATAATACCATTTTATATATCGAAATACAAAATTTAAAAATTCACTTCTTTTGAACCTCTCTTGAGGTAAGATCTCTCATGCTTAGACAAGAACAGAAATAATATAAATATTGAAATATATAAAATATCTCTCTCAAATGTTGCTACACATTTATTAAACAATTATTCAAAAGGCATTTATAAAAAAAGCAATTAGATATGTGGGTGTGAAATAACAAATTTGTTGTATTGTTTTCCGTGATTGCTTTTTTATAAAGCCGACTCTAGAATGGACCCCAACTGGACAAGAAAAGGAGTTAATGATTTACACCATCTTCCTGAAAACTGAGGAAACATGAATCGTCGCGTGACCACATCAATTCTTGTACTGCCTTTGCTTTGCTCGGTAAGGTTAATATTATGTCTCAGTTGAGACCATTACTATCTCAAATTATTGTCAAATGGTTTTAATATTAATATATTTTTATGAAGGGTCCATCAGAGAATATTTTTGGGGTTTTAATAGGATGAAAGATAAAACAGCCGATTGGTTAAAAACATGCATTGAAAATGAAATTGACCCCCTCGTTTTAAAAACTCCCCAAAAATTAATAGCTCAAACGTATGATGACGCAAATGTTATGAGCGGCGCGAACAGAGGCGTTCAAGCTCAAATTAAAACAAAATATCCCAATGCTCATTTTATTCATTGTTATGCCCATCAATTAAACCGCATTATGCAGAAATCGGCATTACAAAATGCAAAAGTACGCGTGTTTTTCAATAATCTGTCGGCCATACCTGTTCTTTTAAACTCATCACATCGTTGTGATGTTTTGCAAGAGATAATAAATAAAAGATTACCAAGGGCGGTGAATATTTGCACAGTTAATTTTGTTCACGAAAATCTTGAAAATCTTGTAGAAGTGTCCGAAGAAATTGAAACCAGATGTGAGAAAAGTGTTACTTCAAATGAAGCATCCGGTCTTATAAGGGCATTGGAAGATCCATAATTCATATTTTGGTTAAAATTCTTCCATAAAACTTTGCGACATGTTGACATATTGTATAATCAATTGCAATCAAAAAATAAGGACAGCGTACAGTTGCAAAAAGACCTACTAATTTTCGAGAAAAGTGTTTCTGACATCAGAAAACAAACTGATTCTCTTAAAAATATTGTTGAATCAAAATATCCAATATCTAAAAGAAGGCGAATGGATAATAATTGAAAGTGTTATTGCCAAATACGTTTGTGATACAATTACAGTACAAATGAAGAAACGCTTTTCTTACTGGGGTCATTTACAAGCGGCTGATCTTTTTAACAAAGATTCAGTTTTCAAAAAATTTCCCTCTAACTGTTTTAAACGTATGTATGTTCCTTTTATCCGATGTTGAGCAAATCAAAATTAAGAACTGAATTGGAGGTAATTTATTCAAGAGATGATTTAAAAGAAATTGTTGGAGCAATGAATCTTCTTTTATTTA
>CAXKVY010001759.1:0-11415 GCA_964058915.1 Tetropium fuscum
GAATATATATGAGGATGTTCATGTTGTTTCGTAAAAGCATGACATCGTTGTACAGGACACACTCTATATTTTCCTTTGATGAAATTGTAGCTTACAACAGTGTTACAACAAAATCATCATTTGATTTTTGTTTTATCTTCTGTATCTGGAAGATAAAAATCTGTTTTCAATTGTTATATTTTCCATAAAACCTACCTAGTCACTGGTTTTGCAACTTGTGCACAGTTTTTATAAATTTTCCTAAAACGACTCATATTGTACAGTATAATTTTTAAGTATTGTTAAAATTATAGCTGACCGGACAAACTATAAAGTGACGTGTGACTACTAGAAGTAGGCTTTGCTTTCGAGGAACAGGCATTTTTATCATTTTAGCATTTTTAAAAAACGATGCACCTTTTTTTGTCGCTATTAAAGTGACTACCAAAACGTCAAATGAATTAACAATATGTCATGCCTGATATTATACGCGTTTGTATGGTAAGCAATCATTGCCACTCATCATAAATTAGAAATATATTTCTTTTAAAAAATAGTTACAAATTATTTTAAATATATAATATATTAATCGTGCATAAAGTTTTGCATGATGCACTTTTGGGATAACTGGGTTTTATGGCCCGAGGCGATTTGGTTAATGATGTGCACAAGAGAAACTTGACTGAAAAAACAGACATTTGTTTAACACCCTGTACTTTTATAACTTCATTTTAAAATTAAATAGGCGAGATGAAACTTTTAATATCTCCCTTAAAACGCTAAAACCTGATACAAATCCGTACATTTTGCGGCGGTGTTTTACATTGTTCTAAATCTTGGCAAATTTTAAAGTGCGAAGCAAATTTTGACTAGTTATAAGAATAGTTAATTAGTTCCATGTGCTTGTGTATGCATCAGATACTTTTTTGTTCATACTATGTCTATGAAGAGGCAGACAATTTTGACTTTACAGAAATATGTATAATAAATGTAAACAATATTTTTAATAATATAATTTATAATATTGTTTACATATATTGTAAATAATATGTACACAATAACTTAATAATATATAACGTAAAAAATACATATTTGTCTAAACTGGTATCCACTTCACGTCTGATATTCCGAAACCCTTAAGAGTAATAGGATATTTAAAATTTAAACAACCTCTGGGTGGGTGAAAAAATATCAAACCACAGATTTACTTACTTAACATGCAGTACGACGAAGAGAAGAGTAGCAGAAGAGAGAAGAACAGATATGGAAAAAAGTGATATGAGGAGATAAGAACGACACAGATATTCATCAATTTCCTTACCACCGGACATCTGAGGCTCCCCCAGCTGAACATAAAAGAGGACGTCTTTCTCGTAGCTGTCCTCTTCAATAATCGTCAGTGCAATGATTTTCCTGAAACCAAATTTAAAATTTAGATTCTGCTCGGTTTGCGGACGCTATTGACATGTTTCTCTTAGTTTTCTGCTTGAGAAACAATCCAAAGCATACTTGTTTGCATTTACAGAGGGGGGACTTAAGCACTATAAGATTGAATAAAGCGATTAGTCTGGAAAAAACTTATAAATAGAATAGTAAGTAAAAGTAAATAGTAAGTAATCCGTAAAGGATTAAAATGTAGGACAACATATTTGCAAACAGAGCGAAGTGAGCTAAAATCTGTTTTTTCGGCTATCCATTCCTGCACATGTTAGAATTTTTCAATCTAAGTCGTTCCTAAAAAAATAATATTCACCCATATATATATATATATATATATATATATATATATATATATATATATATATATATATATATAGAATATATATATTATATATATATATATATATATATATATATATATATATATATATATATACATATATATATATATATATATATATATATATATATATATATATATACATATATATATATATATATATATATATATATATATATATATATATATATATATATATATATATATATATATATATATATATATATATATATATATATATATATATATATATATATATATATATATTATGGCTTCTAAATGTTGCGTACCTAAGTGCTCAAGCAATGACGATAGTACCAATTCTTATGTGTCCGTGTTTTCTTTTCCAAAAGGTGAGGAAATTAAACAAATATGGATTAAAGCCATTCATAGAGAGTCGTCCTACAAAACATTCAGTAATCTGTATTATGTATTTTTCAGAGTCGTGTATTATAAAAATAGATAGAATGACTAGGGATGGTGGTTCTATCTTAGAGGTTCCTAGAGATAAACCAAAACTTAGCTATCTTATAGTGTGTAAGAAAACTAATTCCACAACTTGGAAGCAAAAGGTTGGTAAAATCAGTAGAAAAATCACTGTCACTAGTGTCTTACCAAAGCCTTCTTCACGTCGTTATCTCTGCCTTTTAAATGATATACACAGTTGAATATTAAATCTCGAATATTAAAACTCTAGTTTGATGTAAACATTTAAGAGCTTAACTAGGTCATGGAAAAATAAATCAAAGTCAGAAACTGTCATTTTCATTTAGGCCATGGGAAAGGAAAGCAACGAGGAATAACAGCGATCTATGGTCGTTTTATGTCGTTTTATTAAGCTGTCGTGCTTTGAGAGAACGATTGGTGACAGCAAGAAATATCCGGCTACCTCCAAGATAATCATACACTGCATATCTTATCTAGCCAAGGGTAAAATTGAGTTCTTATAGGGCCCCCGAAGTCCTAACCAAATACTGCTGATATAATAGTGGCTATTATAGTAGATAGCTCAAACTTAATATTCCCGACGTGTCCACTATTCAAATCATTTAGTAGGTTGATGCTCGTGTAGTATTAAACGGAATTGTGGTCCGCTTTCTAACACAAACTTCCTGCACATATACAGGGTATAAGTTTCTTAAAATTGACACTCTTATCTCACTTATTCTCTGCCAATTCAACTAATTCAAAAATTTAGTGGACACGAATTTTTGTATTCTGAAATCAGATATTAAAAATATAAAGGGTGAAAAATAAAACACGATTATAAAAATCTAATCACATTACGGGTGTCAAGTATAAAACAGAAAACATACCAAGACAGCCATGAAGACAATGCATATCTGCATTATTTATTTATGGACATATATTATGTCATCCAGTTTTTCAATGTCAGCAAAGTAAATAAAAAAAGACATCAAACTGTATGTGTGCGGTATGGCATTCCTAAACATGTTATTGTAGGTCCTGTGGTTAACACGGTGTTTATAAAGATGTTATATATTGTAGCTGTTCGATAAATGCTATGTGGATATTCTTTAAAATCTAGTTGAAAATTATTTAGATATATTAATTTAGTGGACGCATATTTGTTATTTGGCAGCAGGATGGAGACAACCACACTATGCAAGGAATGTCACGAAATACTTAAATGGAAAATATCCTGTTTGGATAGGAAGGCACGGTGTTATACGTTGGTCCGCTAAAACTCCCGGATTAAGTCCAAGGGATTTTTTTCGTTGGTGTGTTCTATTAATAAGCTCTGAACGTTGAGTACTTTCATTACACGAGGTTTCAGTGAATGGTTGGGTTCAGTTGAATAAATCTGGGGTTTTAGTATGTTGTACGTTGTTTTACATATGCAGAATTATTTTTATGTTCACCATTGGTATCTCACGGTAAGAGATATTCAATCGATTTAATTAGGAAATCCAAATTTAGAAGTGAAAGTCCGAATTTTGATATTAAAATCTGCATTCAGACTTTAAAGCCAGAATTTAAATTCAGAGATATTAAAGCCTGTCCAGAGTTTAAAATCTTGATTCAGATTAGTCTGAATTTAAAAAAATCTTACAGGTATGGTCCCTCTATGACTTGGTACGTTTGTACCTTAGTTTAAGTAGTTTTTTATTTTAAGAAGTGAGACCGTGAGATCTCAGTGCGGGCGAGATTAATAATAATTTTTTATACGATCTAGCTTTTTTGTGCACTTACCGTGTTTATTACTGGAACAGTAAGTAAATTAAAATGTCAAAATAGACATTTTTATTCGGTTTCACTCATATTTCTATAGTGCTTTCGTTTGATATACAAAATAATGGAATACGGTGCTCGGTGCTCAGTGGGGCGCGCAATTATACGAATATAGGAAATAAAATAATAAAACAATAATCTTATCATTCTCGTAGAACAGAACAACTGCTTGGCGAAAAAGGAAAATTAAAGACTGGCTGGAAGAAAGAAACATTGAACACGATGATTCACTACTTAAAGCTGAATTGTTGACACTAGAAAGTCAACATTTTCCAGCTTTCAAGAAGTATGTAGTGGATGAAATGGCCAAAGCAAGAGGAATGGTGGTAATTCGATTGCCTCCATATCACTGCGAACTGAACGCAATTGAGCTTATTTGGGGAATAGAGAAAATACAACATTTAAGTTAGCTGATGAGAAAAAACTCCTCAATGATGCAATCAAAGAAGTAAATGCGGCCAATTGGATCAAATGTATAGACCATGTGAAGAAGGTGGAATCAGGAATATGGAATCTCGATATTATGATGGATACTCCGGATACTTCTGTTAAATCAGTCATAATAAATGTAAATGAAGACAGTAGTGAAAGTGACTTATTTTCAGATAGTGAATAGTGATATGAATTTCTGATGAGAGATTCTGAGTTTTTGGGAAGAGTGCTACAATAAGTGACAGTGAAAAATACCAATGTGAGTGTAACTATATGTGCAAATAATAACATATCTCGCAAATTGGTGAGTTAATTGGTTATAAATTTTACTAAGAATCTTACCTATACTAATAATAATAAGTAACCTAACGCCGTTTACGAGGAAATTGATACATAGGCTTTTAACAGAAAATAGTGTGCAAGAGTTCCAAGTATGTTTTGCATTATTATTTTTAGAAAAACTAAACAATAATAATTTTCCTACGAAATACATTAAAGTCCTATTTTTTTGCTTGACACGGATACTCATTTAATAAGACAAAAAATAACAATTGCAACATAGGTGCGGTCTAAGTCCTAGCGCATAAAATATTTTATATAATATTACTTTTGCAGCTTGTATAACAATGTACAATCTTTAATAACACATGTAGTCAGGGTTGTGATGTTTAAAACAGAATGTTTCAAACCAGTGCGTAAAACATGTTTAAAACAGCCAAAAAAAATGTTTTAAACAAGGGTGTTTAAAACATGTTTTTTAAGTGTTTTAAAAACGTGCTGATATCTCCCGATTTCTATTTTATTCTTTATTTCTTCATATTTCCTACTTTAAATGAAAAAAGTTCAAGTTCAATACAATAACGGAAAATAAAAATAAAATAAACAATTTTTTTTAAATAATAGAATAAATGATAAAATTGGATGGTGAATGTGATGCAGAATAAGAATGTTTCCCATACAAATATTACGGATCAATTTTACACGTTCCTCGGCCGTGTCACATCGGCATCATTGGCATTCATTGGATGCCTAAATTGCCTAATACCATCGAAAGTTTTGTGGTAAAGTGGGGTCAACAATAATTCTTGAAATAGAAGTAAAACGGTTATTCTTTAATTTAGTGTATTATTTTGATGGGTTTTGTGTTAAAATTGATTAGTTATTAGTTTTCTATCAAAACACAACAACTTTTTGAATGAAAACACCTTTATAGTGGCGATTTTAGCTTGCTGTAAGAAAAGTTATGCCCCGATATCCTATTGCGGCAATTGTGGGTATCCTTTGAAAATTTTTTATGTCTCATATTTCGATGTTACAAACAGTATGTATAAATTCGTTTTCATTTATTTCGCTATCATACACAAAATATTCTAAGCATCACGAACGTTAAGGCTTATAGGGAACCATCATACAGTTCGAAAGAGAATAATATTGTATACTATGCAATAATATTGCAGAGTAAGCAAAAATATACAGGGTTCGATTTGGAAAACCAACTTTTAATGATTTAAACTTAACTATACTTGGTCTAGCTATCCATCCTATGAATATTGTCGCTCGGTCTTTACTACTGTAGAATACACATAGTTTTAAGATAGTAACCGTGAGATACCCTGTATACTGTACGTATTTCGGAACACATTGCATACCTGTCTAGAATAAAATTAAATCCTTAATAAAGAAATCTTCAAAAATGTGTAAACTGTTTTTCTGGCAAGCAGTGACTAATTATTTTGAAAGCTTTCACGGCGCGGCGGCACGGCAATGCCTTCACGAAAGTAAATTATTACACTTGATTTATGGCGCTTTTAGGATACCATGATAATTATCAAAGGCGTTTCGTTACTCTTTTTGTTATTCCGTTACCTCTATGTGTATGTACACGAAAAACTCTATTCCTATTTATAATATTTAACAGCTTCATCATATGAAGTATAATGAAGATTTCTATATTACATTTATAATCGAATTTAATTTGAATTCTCTCATTTATTTCAATATACTTTATATGAAACGGAATCCATATTACAGATATTACTACGAACCAATGAGATATATAATATGTCTAGTTATTGATTTAGAGTTGGTAAAATAATTAGTAATTTTCATTAAAAAACCTAGATTTTACAAGAAGTTTTACGACAAATTGATTCTACATGAAATTCGAATGTTATTCAATTCGAATTTAACATATAATATACTACCCAAATCCTTGACCCACTCAACTCTTTTAGTTCTGAATTATTGATAACGATTAGCTATATCGAGAAAAATAATTGTAATTTTCTCACCATTTATGTTTTTTGGGTCGCTGACTGAAATGAATCTGAACTTTGCTGACAGAAATTTTGCCCGGAACCCCTTTTCGGTATCTCGCCTATATTAAAGTAGACAAAATTGACTACATTTTTAACTCTATGGCCGATCATTCCGCCGCTAGAGCGCTGGAAAATGGTCGAAATCGAAAAAAGTGACAAAAATGCGATTTAAGGCACTTTACGTCCGATTTCCGTGCATACAACCCAAGTTAACCGTGCCTGTATACTTTCACAGTTTTGAAAATAAAGAAAATATTGCAGACAAATGTATAATATAAACTTATAATTGCACCACAAATTCATCCATGAAAAAGTACGATTGTCTCCTACCTATTTAGTTTTGAAAAGCCAAAAATAAAAAGACCAGCCAAGTATATTAGTGAAATATTTGTGTTTGATGTAAAGCCAGAGAATTTCAGCTGCTGAGGGTAGTATGGGGTGTTTGGAATTTATTTTCACTGCCTTCTTTTGATTAAAAACGTTTCAAAGTCACATGGTCAACTCTTCCGACCTCTGCAGATGGTTGGTATCCTTGTCAATCTCGTAATTATTGCATCTGGAGGTACAGCAGAAGCTGGAGCAAGAGTGTACAGTATACACTCCTCCCATGATATGGAAGGTGTTGTACCCATCTATTGTCTAATTATTGAAATCTTCATTGTCGTACACGAACTGGACAAATCCGTTCTCTTCTATAATTGTCTCTGGTTTGATTATTGAATATACTGATGAAATCTCAAAACGCACCGCTTTGCAGCAATACCCCAAACCCCAACGAACTCAAAACATCTAACATCTTCCGTGATCCAAATTTTGTATACATAAATGCACTTATAGTACAATGGCTTGGCATTTATTTTTCCATTTCTCAGTATCCTCGCTTTTTTTTCTCTTCAGAATCAAAGTATGCATAAAATGTCAGTGACTCAGGAATGACTGACTCCGTCTATTCCATGAAACGGTCTGGAGCAGGGTACTCCGTGGCATCATAAACCTGCAGCCTGATGTCATCGCAAATAATTTTTGCAGCTGTTTCCATAATTCGAAGCCTTCCCTTCTTCAGACTTCCACTTCTGCTGGTATCATGCGTCGTTTAATAACTTCTCCCGTATATTTTTAAAATGATATTTTGTGGCTAGTGATCAGAATGTTATCTCCATATTCCTCAAGGAGTCGAGTCTTAACTGTTTTTTGTTCTGGCATGAAATCTCCTGTGCCGTCTATTGAGAACTGGCACTCATCGTTGCTATTTTCAAGGTCGACATCGATATCTCGAGTTCTATGATTTTTTAAAATTTTTTAAAAAAAATGCAAGTAAACTAAATAAAAAAGTCTATACCTGGAAATTATTTTCGAACATACAGGGCGAGCCAAGAAAAAATTACAGGACCAAGTGCCTTTTTTTAATGGAATGCTATGCATATCAGTACATTTTTCGAGGCCCCTTTCGAGTCTCCTTTCACTCCTATATCATTATTGACTATCTCCCAACCACTTGGATATAATGATTTTTTTTTGTTGCAATAATGCAATCCGCAGATGGATAATAAAAAAAATTACTACGGTTACAATTATGAGTTTTAAGAAAAACTTACGTAAATATCAGTTACGAGACATCTAATTAATGTTTTTGAATCATTTTTATTTGCATATTGCATTGCAGCATCAATTTACCGACCACGTTTTCGCGGTTCTGTTGAAGGCCTTTTTGCTCTTCTATCCAGTTGTGTGCGACAACGAGCGTGGTATTGCGCAGCATATGCGACCAGATCAGGAACATGCTCAATGCGAAAAAATTTTGGGTATGTGCTTATGACCACACGAAAGAAGTGAAAACTTCTAATTTTCGAATTTTAAAATATATACTGTAACCGTACGCCTGTATAACCACAAACATTTTTCATTTGCATGTACTACAAAAACTCCTACATTTTTTCAAAAAATGCACATAGGCCCCTTTTTGGTTTTAAATTTTTTCGTTGATTCTAGTTCAGTCTCAGAGTGGTATCTGTTGTGGAAGAGTTAGCCATTTTTGTTTGAGAACTGACAGTAAGGAAATAAGCCAACAAATCTTTACTCTATTAAACTTACGTTACTGTTTGCCTCTTGAAATGTTTATAGACATATTACGTTCCTAAGATAACGATGGAGAGCGTAGGGCGGAGCGTAGAGCGGAACCCAATGCTTGATGTAAAACTATTTTACTTCACTTCAGTCTTGTAGTAAAAGAAATATTTGTATCTGAAAAGGTACTGTTACGTTCCTGCATTCGAAGTGCAGACCATTTTTCGTTTCGTTTTTTCTCGAAGTCTCGGTCTGTTCACAGTGGTCACCGAGTTAACATCTCACCTTCTAGAGTACTAGTGCTTTGCTTTACGTAAGTGTGTATTATCGGGCCTAATTAGTCAAACTTCGTCATGTTTTGCGTTCATAATTTTTTTGATCAAGTTCTCTTTTGTTTTGACTAGAAAAAATAATTTAATTAACTTAATGTCAGTGCGACATAGATTATTTTCAGTAATATTATTTTTATTTCTCGCTCTGCTACAATTCGCCTCTATACATATTATTGCTGGACGGATTGTACCATTCTTGTGGCATTGAAAACTACTTTTCTTTAAATTTTTCTTTAAATAATAAATCCCACCTACTACCTAAGCCACAGTGCCCTATTCTGCCTGAATTTGAAGATTTCCTCGTTGAGCCAGGGACATCCAAGCCCAGTCAAAGTAAGTCTTTCCTTTTCACCTCTGCTTGCTTCTTGTTCGTCCTGGCCCTTGACCCCACGCCAGTAGTATAGTGTCTCGTTGTTCGACTGTCTCTGGTCATAGGCCTTCACCACTGGTGGCGTCCAATTACCCCGGAAAAAAAATCCATCCAGCAAATTTATGCCTATTTTTGATAGGGCTTAACTTTCTGCTAATTGGTGCTATTTATCTTTTTGCTAGGACAATAGCTCCTGCAGGCACGTACCTGCGCAGGCACGTAACGTCCTTGATTTTCAATAGTTTTCGTGCTACTGCTATCCTAACTCCTTCAAACACTTAAATTGTTGAATATCCCCAGTTATTCCTGTTAAACTGGGTTTTATCCTTGAGCTAGGTGACGGGGCAAGTATTTTCACCTATGTAATTGGTAAACTAAATTACCAAATAAAAAAGGCCAAGGTAAAACAGTAGGTACCCATTAAAAGCAATCAATCAATTTTTGTAGTTTTATTGTACAATATCTACAGGCTCCTTATAATCTAATAAAAGTACTCCATAATTGAAAACTTGTTTTGCGTTTTTATTTCCGCAGCGGATTTTGTAGCTGTGATCTTTGGTTTCTTGGTTGTTGAATGGTGTGTGAAGGACGTACTTTACTCAGTGATACGTCTCTTCTTTGCAAGTTTGCACATATCTTCAATTTTGGTGCTGTTTTCAGGGCATGTGTCCATTTTGGAGGTCCCGTGTCAGAAACTGACATGTACGTCAAAATTTTTTGAATTTGCTTTTGAATTTCGCACTGGCGAAGGAGGTTGTATACACTGTTTCTACCACAATAAGGGTCTTTGAAATGCTTTAAAAGCGCGCCTTTTCTCTGGAGCCTTTTCTCTGAGCAGGGTCTTCGATTAGGGGGTACCGGTGACCTAGCTCGTTGCTAGGCGATAATCGACTGAGCGTTGCTACGCATGACGCGCCACGTCTGACGCGTGATGCCTGACGCCTGAGGGCTCAGTCGCATTAAACACCCACAAAAATAAAAGTGGAGAGCGCGAAAAGTGCAAAGCGCGCCTAAAGAAGTTTTCAGTTCAATTTGTAATCTGGGCCTTGAAGTAAACCCCTGAAAACCCCTATAAAAAAGTGTATTGAATTTTTAAATTTCTTTAACTTAGCTTTGTTAGGACACCGTATTGTTATAGCAAATACATTTGGTAAACATGCCATGCAAATACTTTCGACTACAGCAACAAATGTGTGCAGTGTGCACATCTCTTCGAACGTCAGTTTTGCAGGTTAGAAGTTGAATGACTGGTTTGCTAACTTCACAAATTCACACCAATGTTGCCATACTATTTTCAATGTATGACAAATTGAGTGGTGAAAACTACATGTCGCTAAAGTTATTGGTTCTTTCACTATGAGTCACTTCCAAAATTTATTTCTTCCTCTAAGTAGACCGATTTTACGGTACGTAGTTTATGTAACAGATTATTCCTAATATAATAATTAAAGATCAGTTAGAATATTATTTAAGTATTAATTAATTGCAATTGATGATGATTCACAAGACGTTTAATTAAAATTCCATTTCATAAAGTTGATGAAAATAAATGACAAAGGACACCACGGTACGGGATTATAAGATTATTGATTAGTATTTTAAAATGTATTACACGTGGCAAAATAAAACAAAATTACGTATTTGGGCTCCTACGGATATTTAATTATTTTGCAGGGAGATAAAATTCACATCATGTCACGGCCATTTGTCAATTTTCCGGCACCTGTCAATTTTCCATCCGCACTTTGCAGATGTTTCCGGGCCTGCTTTTATTTAACAAGGTTAATTACATCTCCTTATAGTATTCGAAAAAATCGCTACATTTATTTTAATAATAGATTTATATTAAATAAGTAACACCACAAACGTTTTTATTCTGTTGTTTAA